>SZYD01001882.1:0-83910 GCA_009363875.1 Mikania micrantha
AAGGATAGTTTTGTCCTAGGGTTGTATATTTTAAGAAGGATTTTTGTCGGTTTGAAGAGATTTATGGAGAGTAAAAGATGGGGGATGTATTGTCATATTACTATGGTGATTTCTACAAGTCTGATGAATATAAGCGATGGTCAGAATGTAGAAAAAGTAGAGGCAAAAGGTGTATATTGGGACACAGAATATTTAGTGGATTAAGGCAACAAGAATTTCTTTGTCGTTTGGTTCCCCATGTATCTCAAGAATGTCAGAATTCCCTTTTGGAGGTACATTAATCAGAACCCATGTTATTATATAATGATATATTGATATTCATTTTATAGTTTTTTGTTTGTTTAATTTTTTTAATTGATCTACTATGATGTGTTCGAAGATTTTTGATATAATGATATTTGTGGACCAACTATTGCATGAAGTGATTTACCATTTTAACCTTCTATATGATTTAGTGCCGAAAGAGATATGACTCTTTGATGAGTGTTCTTTGATGTTCTATGTTATATTGGCTCTAGCTCACAATGGCTAGTATGATGTCAATGTTCTTTGATGACTCTTTAGCTGATTTATGTTAGTGAATTATTTTAATGTTATGCTAACTGGATATGACTTATATTATTATATCCGTGTTGGCCACTTTATATTATTGTTAAATTATTAAATGATGATTAATGATTCGAATGTCAGTAATTCAATATGATTAGTTGATTTGGCTATTTCAGATCTGTTTGACTGATGATTTTAGGGCCTTTGATCATGACAATTTGAGTTGAAAAAACTTGAGTCTGGCTATGTTGGCAGCTTGTTTTCCACTTGATGATTGTGTTGGTGGCTAGGATTTCTAAATTGATTTAGGGTTTCAGATCATATGTGATATTGATATGATGCTTGATCGTTTAAAAGATTTTAGAAAACAGAAACAGTTTTATAGACTTTATGTAGTAGCTGCTACCTCTTGAACATCTCACATTAGTCGATTTCTTTGAATAACTAGAAAATATCGTGGTTCTTGTATACTATATAATATCAGGCGTCACATCTCTTTGAAAAGAACTTTAAAAGGAGGATCATGTTCACCTTTTGTAAAATATTATATTCAAGAGCGTTTTACCTTATGAAATTATGACAATAATTAGTCGATGTCTGAAATATACACTGATTTAGGCTCTTGATATTATGTGAAAAACCCATTGCAAAATTTCTAAATATTTTGTTAAATAAATAGAAAGAGTAAAGGGCATACCTAGTGTTTAACCTAACTATTGCTTGAGGGGCCGTGTGCGATCTGATGTACACAAAAGAGACTGTTTCCCATCGCTTGAACTCATGACCACAAGGTCATAAGGCAACAACCTTACCAAATGTTCCAAGGCCCTTCCTCTAAATAAATAGACAGAGTAAATGATATTATTATTGATGCATTTGGTTTTCCATTTCAAGGATGAGAAAATAATATCTAACATGAAAATGATTATGTGTAGCCATGTATTCATTCTGTTATTAAGTTGAAATAGTGTAGCTTTATTTGCTTACAGGTTCATTTGGGTCTTCTTAAATCTCAAAACGGGTCAAATGTGTTGCTTGCAAAAATTCTGGCCAAGACGATTGCAAAAATGGGTTGTTCAAAAACCAAAGTAAAAGAGTGGATAGTCAATGACTAGCATCTCTAACCACCACATAACCACCTATAAGCAACACCACACTAATGCACCCATCGCCGCCTACCTACTGCCCACCACTGCCAACTGTCATAAATCACAATTAACAAAAATTAACAAGGGAGAGAAGGAAAACAAGAAAGTAAATGACCACAAAATTTGATTCTAAACCTTGAAAAAAGAGAGCACAAAGTCCAAACTATGAAAAATGATATTTCAAATAAAATAGTCTTGAATTCTAACCTAGAACAATTGATTGCAAGCCTAAAGAAACAGAAAACAAAAATAATAAACCTTTAATTACAATGGAAGGGCCATGACAGTGGTAAATAAGTGTATTTGTTATCATCCATCGTTAGCTATTAGGCTAATGCCATAAAACTGTAACACATATACTTGTTCAAAGGTGGCCTGTCTACTTCATTCCATGTCCCTATGACCATTGAAGTTATAGAAGTGTGCTAATATAGTCATTATGCTACTGGTCAACTGGTTGAACCCTCAAAACTGATAAAGTGGCACTTTATATGGATTTTGTTGCTTACATGGTTTTCATGAATTAAAAAAAAAATCATAATGTGTACGTGTTTGGTCTCTTTTATTATCTAAACCAATTAACTTATTTTTATTTGTAACAAATTTTCAGGTTTCTAGGACATTTGGAGATTCAAGGATATCACTAGAACAATACGTTTTCTCCATAAAAACTTTAATTGGGATTAAAATGTTCATTGATGCATTGGCAATTGGAAAAGGTAAGCAAGATTTAACTGGGAATGCAATAGAACCCACAAAAGAAAATCAAGCAATCCACATTCGTCCTGAAATCCCAACTGGAAAAGCTTGTTCTTCACTTACTTCAAAAGAAATCATTCAATTTCTTACTGGTGATTATCGGTTAAGCAAAGCCCGATCCAATGATCTATTCTGGGAAGCTGTTTGGCCCAGATTGCTTGCAAGAGGGTGGCACTCAGAACAACCAAACGGGTACAATTATGCTGCAAACCAGAAGAATTTGGTGTTCTTGATGCCAGGTGTGAAGAAGTTTTCAAGAAAACTAGTCAAAGGGGATGCTTATTTGGATTCTGTGACTGATGTTTTAAATAAAGTAGCATCTGATCCACAACTTCTTGAACTTGATAATGAACAAAATGGCGCAAATGACATTAAAATGGAAGAAGAAGAAGATGAAGAAGTAAATGGGTTTGTTGAGAAACGGAAAAGCCATTGTTATCTTCAACCTAGAACTCCAAATCTGAATATGGGGAATGTTTTAATGCAGTTTACTGTTGTTGATACAAGTTTAAGAGGTGGAAAAATCTTTAGGGTTAGAGAATTGGACACCATGAAGTTAAGTTTAAGATCTGGTTCTGATGAAAGTCATAGTGAGTTGGTTTCGAGTGATGATTCAGATGACGTAAACTTGTTTCTTGTGGATCATGAAATGAATGCTAATCATCAAAAGCCTGGTAAGAAACAGAAAACCTCTGGTGAAAGAAAGAATCCTGAAAAAAGACGTGTGAAGGCAGCCAACAGTTCAGATTCGATCAATTTGAAAGCCAAATTGTGCAGGAAATCAAATCAAGAAAATTCAGGGCAGCATGCAAAAAGGCGTAGGAGATTAACCGCATGCAGTCGGGTAGATTCAAAGGTTGCTTCTAGCTTGGATTCTCATGTGGGTTCGTCACTTCAGGCCAATAATAATAATAATAATCATCATAAGTTGTCGTCAAATTTGAGTTTTACATCAAGATGCAGCTCAATAGACACTGTTGAAAAACAAAATCAGCCTCAATCAATCAATCTAATTGATTTGAATTATCCCCATGTTACCCCTGAATTTGGAAATGATGAATTTGTGACCCTAGTTAAAGATGAAATAATCGAGCATGTTCCACAGAAACAAACAGACGATATTGTGGGTCCTAAGGAGCAAGAAAGTGGTGGTTTAAGGAGGCAGAGCACAAGAAACAGGCCACCAACAGCTAGAGCATTAGAAGCTCTCGCTAATGGGTTTTTGACCATTAATAGTAGGAAAAGGGGTAAAGAAGAATCAAAACCAAGAAATTCAAAAAATACCCTTGGTGAAATTGGGGTTATAAGCGAGTCTAGTACAGGTGATGCATCTTCTGCTGTAAAAGGAGACGATGGAAATGGTGAAATTGAGAAATAGCAAAAACGACAATTGTACATGTTGCAGAGTTGGGTAAAATGATCAAGATTTGGTTTTGATAGTGTGACCCATTGGAGAGAAAATGGTTTGAGGTTTGACCCTGTATCAGGTTGGATTAGATTTGGTTATACTGTTTGACATTTTTTCTGTCTTTGGCTATTAAGATTTGAATGAGAATTAGGTATATGCAGGTGTACTTTCTTCTGGTCTTGTTCATATCAATCTTCTGTAATTAATTGGATGCATAACTGGGAAGGTTATAATATGATAATCATGTGGGGAGGAGGTTTGACCTTGAATCCTAGCATGAAAAATAAACTTTGCAGAGGGGACCCTTAATTGTGTCTGGCACTTTGGCCCCACGAATTTGGGTCCAACACAGGTTGGCTCATGAGGGTTGGACCCATGAATTTGGCTCCAATATATCTATGGTACCGTGTTATTGTGTTGTAGGCTGGAGATGGCCTATGAGTGTGTTGAAACCACTTCCAAGACCGGACTGATCACGGCCCTAGCCAGTAGAGGTGCACAAATCAGTTTTATGGCCCAAATTGGTTCATGTTTGATGCTTTACATCCTTGACTAAACAAAATTATTTACAAAAAAATTCTATCAAAGATTAAACTCAAAGAAAACTAATTTTTGGAGCATGATTTTATATTGTAAGCCTCAGAACGTCCTAATTGTTTGATGTTTTAGGTAAAATTCAAACTTAAGATTAGAAAGTCTCTTGTCCTACTGTGATAAGAATTAATACCTAAGAACGACAAATCGACGTGAGTAAATAAAATATTATTGGACATCTAAATGTTAATACGTGACCTTAACAACATATATCATGAAACTTTTCCTATTATCCTATCATAAATTTCCATTGTCGTGAAGTACATTTAAGGTAGATATGATCATATGAATAGTTCATATCATATTTTTATTTTTGTAATGTTTTAGTTTTGAATCTATCATTTGTTAATGGTGCATTTATTATTTTATTCTTCTAACGTTCTTGCTTTTAATCTCTTTTCTTAAATCTGTTTATTGTCGCATTTTTTTAGTGTTACTTTATGTTTTTTTAACTAACATTACATTGTTTTTTATTTTTTTGATGTTTTACTTATTTTTGTTTTTTTAATGTTTTAATTTTGAATTTCCCTCTTAATAAATTTTTATTTATTGTTATGTTTTTTAGTGTTTACTTTTCAGGTTATCGTTAATATTTTGTTTATTGTTACTTTTTTAATGTTTTACTTTTAGTTTTTCTTTTATTAATGTTATGATCATCATTGTTTTAAAGATTTTTTTTAATGTTTTACTTTTAAGATATTTGTTAACGTTATATTTATCATTGTGTTTGTATGTGTGTTTTTGTTTTTGTCGCTTTTGTGTTTTCGTTCTTTTTAATTTTTTTTGCCTCCATCACATATTGTGCATTTTTTTGTTAAGCATTTAAAGGTTTTGTTTCTAATAATGTTATTTTTAACATTGTGTCCGTGAGTGAACAATGTCTTCGTTTTAGTTTGCGCCCAAATTTTTTAAAATTAGTTCGCCCCCAACATGAAAGAAGGTAGACACACATTATGATATAATATAAATTGTTTTAAACACTCTTTTATGATTTTTAACACTTACTTTTACAACATAACTTTTGTTAGTTTTGTGAATTTCAAACTCAATATTGTATGTATTTTTTACATTTTCTTTTATAGATTTATACTATCGAACATATGAATTGTATTCATAGGAAGTATATTATGGATTCCCATTTTAATCAATTTCTTTTTTGTTTTATACATATACGGAATTTTTACCAAT
This sequence comes from Mikania micrantha, assembly GCA_009363875.1. NCBI lineage: Eukaryota > Viridiplantae > Streptophyta > Magnoliopsida > Asterales > Asteraceae > Mikania > Mikania micrantha. Next base: position 5,647 of record SZYD01001882.1, read on the forward strand.
AACGTTTTGCCAATAGCAACTATAAAGACATAAAAAACCATATAGAAAATAGTAATTTCCTTAGGGTTTAGTTGAATGCAATCATAATCGCACCGTTTTACATAAATAATGAATGACTTGAAAAGGTTCACATAGTCTTTGTATCATTTGTAACGTGTAAAACTTAATCTTAAAGAGAAAACCCTTATATCATATCTAGACCGTTTATTAGAATCTTGAAAATAGATATGGTATACATTAAAGTTAAACAAAAATTAAGGTTTGAATAAACAAATGTGGTGTAATGTAGACCACGTATCTATTTTCACGATTTTAAATGAAAGATTCAGATACAGTTTAAAAGTTTTCTTTCTAAGATCGAATTTCCGCGGGATACAATCGTGGTTCACATAATTGGTCTATCATTATATTTCAACGTGAACCTTTTAGTAAGGATTTGAAGATTTTGCCTCTAAACTCAGGTTTTCGGCTTTTCGCAAATGCAATCCCGGTTTATATAAATGGTCTATCGTTCTATTTCAACGTGGACCGTTTTAGAAGCAATTACGTGGAGTCGCTAGGTTTCAAGTGTGTAGGCAACACGTACATCTGCACCGTCCCACAACACCGCAGAAAATAAAAAAAAACAAAAAAAAATGGGTCAGGCATTTCGTCGAGCATCTGGCAGGATCCGTACCCCTGCACCTCCATCTTCATCGTCTCAGCTGAACAAGACACTTGATCGCACCCAGCCGACGGTTTCCGTCGATAGTAATGTTGACCCTAGTTTCGGTAAGCAAAACTCTCAACTCAATTCTTGGTGGCTTTCTATTTGAATGATTGCCCACTTAGGCATTGCAATTAGTTTGGAAAACTTGTGCCTCAATGCATTGACCAACTAGTAATGAACCATAGAAATACCTTTGAATTCGTTCTGAATACTGTATGAAATTTATCGTTAGGGAAAAGCAATTTGGTTTGGCCGGTACGGTAGGGTTAAGCTTTCTTTAAATTAGCTAGGGTTCTTCATCAGACCCAAGTTGGCCGGTTTACCGGGTTCGCCCTAGTTAGGTGCTTCGTCTTTAAATTTTTCCTTGAAGGATCTTTATGGTCAAGCTTTTGGGGATGATATAGTGCTTTGTGCCAAACAAATTATGCTCATGTGTTACACATCTTCTTGGCTAAATGCGTGTGTTCAATTAGATTTTTAAGCAATTAAAACAGCGAAATTGGAACTCAGTGTGTTTATATTTATAACTCCTATAATGCACATATCACGAATTAAGTGACTGATATGTACACCTAGCAGTGATGTTAAAGCTGCAGAGTGCAGAGGGTTATTTAGTTCAAAATTTTGAGGTTGTCTTTAGGTTTAGAGGTTACGCATCTTAATAAATTAACTTCAAGTTTCAAACTAAGCCTCTTGTTTTGAAAAGTGCGCACGTGGCGCGATCAGGAAAGCAGGTGCCTCATGTACTTCTGGGTCAAAATTGATTAAAGTTGGTCAATTTAGGGATTTTAGGAGATTGATATGTAAAAATAACCAAAGAATTTATTTGTGTTTGCTTGACAAAAAGGTTGAAACATAAAATAAAGGAGATTTTTGGTTGTACATAGAGCAATGCCTCAGCATACGTGATGTATGCACCTCACCCCTCGCACCTTAACGTTTGGGAACCTAAATGCCTTGGAGAGCCCCACTCTTTTTAGACCAAGCTAAGGCTGCAAATTGTTGGAGTTAACATGTTGCATAACAAGTCAGTCATGTTTGAAGCTTCTTGCTGACATTATTTCTTTATTTGATATGTTCTTGTTGGTGATCTTGCATTATCTTATCAGATGGTCAACCAAGAAACATTGCTGATGATATTTCTGAAGAGCGTGATTCACAATATGATGTTATGCTCAGCAAGATGGTTGGCAGAATTCAAACAAAACCTGGAGGCAAATTGGAGATGGGTGAGGTGCGTTGACCAACTTGCTTGATATGTTCATGTAACTACATGTTGCTGTATGCATGATTTATTTATATAATAATGTTTTAAGATTGGAAAATCCTGTGGTCTTCAACTTAGAGTAGTACAAGAAACTTAAAATACATCCAATTGATGCATATATTCAGATAATACAGGTGATGGAAACATTATTAGGCGGGTGGAATTATATTAGAACATGTTATAGCTTAAATAGTTGGACTGCTGCTGCCTGCTGGTATATATATTTATCAAATTTTTTTATAATTTTCAGTACAGTTTAAAGTTTTGTTGTATTATTATTGTAAGAATGATTAGTGCTGGTTTTCTTATATATAGGAGGTAATTCTATGTTGAGTTAGTGATATTGCTTTTCCAAGACTAGTGAAAGTTTCTGTGTCCCAAGTAAACACAAGTATCCACTATAACAACTTTTATAACAAATATCAAGTAATGAGTATGTAGATGGTTTTTATTTTGGGAGAGTAAATGATATCTGAAGTGAATTGTAGAATTGATACAAAAAAAAAATTATAGTCCGTATTTGATAACTTGGTCTTTAACTTGTTTTAATTTAAATGTCACAAAAATAACAGGAAAAAACTCAGTGTTGATGATTAATTCCAATATAGCCAAAGTTTCACCTTTAAGTGTTATCTATCTTTTCTGTGACCAAGGCCGTGCATGGTCTTTGTTCTTGTATTATACTGTCATATATAACATGGTTTTATTTCTTCCAGTGTTTGTTGAAATATACACCCACACACATATACGATAGTATGAACTTAAAAACAGAGTTTTATTTGTTGTTTATTTTTAACTAATAACAAATATTCTAAATATGTATCCAAAACTTATCATAAGTTCATAATGATAATCCATCTTTCATTAATAAAGCCATTAAGGAGCTTTAGGAGGTCTTTATGCATTTGAAATCTCATTTCAAAGACTTTCAACCAGTCAATCTGCTTCCTTTATATTTAAATCTTTTAATGTAACTTATCAAACATACTGGATGTAAAACGCAGTCTAAATCACATCCATAAGCAGATGGGTCGAAATTTCCATCTTTACAGCAGTTTCAATACTTGACAATGGGCAAACATGTAATATTAGATTGCCAGAAGTGTGGTTTTTGAAATGTTTCTCTCACTTCCAAATTACTATCTGTACAGGCTTTTGTGGTGGACAAGTACAAAAGACCCATGCCAAAATTGAGAAATACAACTTCAGAAACCAGCAGATATGAGCAAAGACCAGCACCCCCAGGAACCCTAAATGTGGCCCAGCTTCGCCACATCATCCTTCTATACCAAGGTAAGGCTGATGATCACAATGGGCCTATGGATGTTAACCAAATAGCAGAAAAATTCCGAGTTGATGTTGCTCAGGTTCAACGGGCCGTGCAGTTTCTTTCTATGCCTCCAGAATATTTCAATAAACAGAAAAACGATCCAAGATAACTTACTTCAGCTTATATCAGTAGTTGTTATGGCAGAAATGAGTGTGATTTTACAGGGATGACAGACTTTTATAGAGGGTTGACTGGTCGTAGCTCTATACTTGTTCGTGGTGAATACATGCAACTTCATATTTAAAATAAAAACTTTGGGAAAATTTGACATACATCGGCTTGCCACTACATGTACCAATTTGGGTTCTGTTGATCGTTTTCAGTGTTCTCTGAGGCTTACTGTTTAACGACACACATTAAAGGCATTTGTTGTATGGTTATTTTGATAAAATTTTTCATGTTTTTTATTATTGGATTTATGGTTTCTAGTCTATATATGAAATTGTTTATTTATTTATTTTATTGTCACTGGTAAACTGAGGGGACCTCATCCATAACCCATGAATTGAAGGTAAAATTTAAGTTGCACCGGGTAGGTGACTTGTCTGAATGTGTTTAATTTGGTAATCTCTTGCTTGTTTGATTGGAATTTAGAGCCATCTTATTTTGTTGTAGTTTACTTTATATATAAAAAACACACCTATACAATTTACATATATTTAATATAGAATAGCCCCGCCCCCCCTCCCCTCACACACACACACATTTTTTACCTTATAATAAAAAAAATTGAAATAAAAAAAATGGTAATTGTTGTGCTTAGTTTTCTAAGTTTTCTTTAAAATAAAGTTGCCTTATGAACCTTCCCTTACACAAACACATATATATGTACGCACATAATGCATGTGTGGATGTGTTGTGTGTGCATATATGTGTATATTAATTGGGTTCAAGATTTATGTATCATTTAAAATAATACGTTTAGATTTGGTGTAATTAGTCTTCTCAAACCATAAAACAATTTGATTTGACTTGGGTTTTATTTTTAAGGGACTGAAAAGCTCAAACTCAGAAAGCCCAAACCATAAAAACAATCAGAAACCAAACCATTGATAATGGTTTGATTTTTATTTGTGATTGTTTGGTTTTGGTTTTCATTATTCAAAGATGTTAAGTAACAGTTTGGTTTAAAAATACAACCAAAAGACGTAAAAACCGAGAGATTCCACAAAACAAGTGGGCTAAAATAAATGTTAGTTGATAAGCCCAACATAATATAAGTAATGGACCCACTAAGTTGGCCCACCATAAACAAGCCCCTGTATATATTTTAGGGTCAATTACATATACTTCCTTGCTAAAATCATTTATTACATATTTACCCAATCATAAAACTAAATTACATATTTTCCCTTTCTAAACCAAATATATTACATATTTATCCATTTCATTAAAAAACAAATTATGTATTTTCCATTTTACCCTTAATGAACTAACTAAAAACAATTTATATATTTTTTTCTTACTAAGGGGCAATTTTGAAACATGGGGATATTTGTAATTTTAGTTTAACTTTGGAGAAATATGTAATTTTGATGTTTAATATAGAGATATATGATATTATCCCTATATTTTATACTTTCTAATAATGCTCAGGAATCCAAAATCACCGGGTATGGTTCAACTCAGCTACGATACCCGACTCTTATTGTTTGTGGCTGCAGGTATCGAACTCATGACCTCATCCAAAGAAGTCCATTACAAACCAGCTGTGTTGGGAAATCTAATGACAAACATAACATATATGTTTTAAAACTACAGTTTTAATAAAAAATCAATTTTTTAGAACTTTACTTATATCTTAAGATATATGTAGAAATTATAGAATGACCCAACGGATGGTTTGAAAGGACTCTTTTGCTTTAATATCAACTTTTCTAAAAGGTATTTTTAACACCTACAAATCTAAAGTTTAATTGGTTTCACATGAATAAGATACCGATCAATCATTGACGGATGAATCTATACAGCCTTCTTTTTTAGGTCTGTCCGTCTGTAGTTTTATTTTTTCCGCTGAAAGATTATATTTTGTTTTAAATATTGGTTTTGTTTCTCTCTCACTTTACTTTAAAAACTAACATGTATTGTGAGTCTCATAAATTTTCTTTCACAATGTTCAAGCTCTGTACCACGATCAATCATTAGAAGCCCAAGACAATCAGAAATCCAACATATCATTGCAGACCCAACAGCTTCAATAACAATCAAATTTGCACATAAATACAATATTGAATCACTTAAAGATGTAAACACGCTTAAATATCTCAATCTTAACAAGAAAACTAATTCAGTGACATGCAAAAGAACTCCAGGGTAACTTTCATGCGCTGAAGCTCTGCAACAGGTGCACCTTGGTTGTCCTCAAGCCATCGCGACGTGTCACCGATGACCTTCTCCATCTTCTTCAAGCTGTCACGAGGAATCCTCTTCTTGATACCATTATCCTTGATCTTATTCTTCATGTTGTATAAACACTCCTCTAACGCGTTAAATGCTTCCACTTTTTTCTTGTATTCTTGATCCTGAAGTTTGTACCTTTCGGCGTCTTTTGTCATCTTTTCGATCTCTTCCTTAGATAGCCTTCCATTTGCATTGCTAATTACAAGCTTTTTTGTCTTACCAGTAGATAATACCTCAGCTGTGACCGTAAGGATACCATTGGCATCTAGTTCAAAGCTTTCTTTAACTTCTGAAACACCTTTGGGAGCAGGTGGTATCCCAGAAATTGTAAATGTACCCAACAAATGGTTATCTGTAGATTTTGATCTTTCACCCTGAAACACTTTGATATCAATATCAGTTTGGTTATCTCGAGTTGTAAAATAAACTTTGGACTCTTTTGTAGGTATTGGGGTGTTTCGCGGAATTATAACACTCATTATTTCCCCAATTATCTCTACACCAAGTGACAAAGGAGTCACATCTAACAACAACAAGTCTCTAGCAGTTGTATGACTCACACCACTTAAATTTGCAGCCATTAGGGCTGCACCATATGCAACAGCCTCATCAGGGTTCACACTCTTGCATAGCTCCTTTGACTCGAAAAGATCCTGCAACAGACCCTGGACCTTAGGAATCCTAGTCGACCCTCCGACAAGAATGATCTCGTCCACACTTGATTTCTCAATGTCAGCGTCTTCGAAACATTTCTCCACAATCTGAATGCACTTATTGAATGACTCCATGTTCAGCTCTTCGAACTTAGCTCGAGTGAATCTCATCGAGAAATCAATCCCCTCGTGCAAGCAGTCTAAATCGATTGAAGTCTGCGTGGTGCTTGAGAGAACTCGCTTTGCTTTCTCGCAAGCAACACGCAGCCTCCCCAATGCTTTTAAATTCCCTGACAGATCTTTCTTGTGCTTTCGCTTGAATTCGCGAACGCAATGATTCACCATACAGTTATCAAAATCTTCACCGCCCAAATGAGTGTCACCAGCAACAGCTTTCACTTCAAAAGTACCCTTTTTGTCAACAGTCAATAGAGAAACATCAAAAGTACCACCACCCAAATCAAACACCAGCACGTTCATCTTTCTTGTAATATCAGACTTGTTGTCCAGACCGTATGCGATTGCAGCCGCTGTCGGCTCGTTGATCATGCGGATGATGTTCAAGCCAGAAATGATGCCTGCGTCCTTCGTTGCTTGTCGTTGCGAATCGTTGAAGTATGCCGGGACAGTTACAACAGCATCTTTCACGTCCATTTTAAGGTACGCCTCTGCTGTCTCTTTCATCTTGCCAAGAATCATGGCTGATATTTCTTCAGCCAAAAATTCTTTCGTTTGACCGTTGTACGAGACAACAATCTTGGGCGTGTCTTCAGACCCTTTTATCACCTTAAACGGCCACAATTTCATGTCAGCTTGCACATTTAAATCACTGTGTCTTCTTCCAATCAACCTCTTAGCATCTGAAAATTCATAATTAAGAAGTAAAATATCAAAATTCTTGGAATTAAATAAAGTATTCGAGAATTTTTGAGTGTATAACAAGGATTTCTAATGGATCGTGTAAGGAATCACTTCTCGAAATCAATATTTTACTTTTCCGATTTCAAGAAATTTTATCGGAATAATCCAAAAGAATTTCGTTTGTGAAATTTCGAGTGTCATGTGTTTTTGCGTTTTCCACCTTGAAAATGATAGTTAAAAACATTAAATTTCACGGGCGCATTTTCAGGTCAAGATACGGGTCGAGGCAATTCCAATCATTAGAATTAAGTAAATCTCGGTTAGGTTGCGGAAGTTTCTCTGAACCCACAAGAGGCTTTGCCCCTTGAAAGTTGAACCTGCAAGGGTACGTTGTCCCCTTGACCCCCGCTTGCACTCTGTATCTCCGAAATCTTTAATATTCGTTTACATCCAAATAAACTAAAATATAAAACGAAGTAACTAAGTATATGAATGATCAAACAGACCAAATATGGTGTTAGAAGGATTCATGGCGATTTGATTCTTGGCACCATCACCGACAAGACGTTCTGTATCAAGAAAAGCAACGGTAGAGGGTGTGGTTCTGTTGCCTTGTTCGTTGGGTATGATTTCGACCCGACTGTGCTTCCAAACGGCGACGCATGAATACGTTGTTCCGAGGTCGATGCCGATCGCCGGAGCTTCCTTTCGACGGTCTCCCTCCATTCGTTGCTTTCAATAGTCAACGTCAGATAATTTTCAACTTTAAACAAGTTTCAAGTGGCTTGTTTTGTTGCGCTTGTATTTCTTCTATTTAATCCAGTTCTTTCAAATTGCTTGGTTGTCACTTTCTGTGATAACAATTTAATGTTTTTTTAGAAATGTCGACGAAAGTTTCAAACCATAGAAAACGTCTTGTTTGATAAAAACAATTTGATTTGAGTCTCAAAATCTTGGTACTCATCAAAAATTCCGTTATTTAAGAACATATATTTCTTTTCTTTTATCATTTAATTTAAAACTCGTGTATTATATACGTTAAATAAATAATTTTAAATTTATTAAATTTTAGTTAAAATATCATATATTTTTTTAAAGTTATTTTTATAAAAATATAAAGAAAAATGTCTTGCGATGTAATAATAGTATTTAACAAATTTAAGAAAGTTATTACTATTTTATAAAAGAGATAACAGACAAATTAAAATGTAAAAAATATACTTTACAAATATTTAATAGGAGAGTAACAGGAAAACCAATTTTAAAATAGCGTATGAAGTTGCATTGTGTTATATGCAAATTTTTATTTATTATATTTTATAGATTATAGATATAGATAGATATGCATTGCCACTTTTATACTTGTTTAATTGTTTTAAGGGTAAATTATCAAGATGCTCTCTATGGTTTGCTAGTATTTTATTCTTGGCCTTAAGTTTTATAAATTACTCATATATTATGAGGTTAATTGATGATCTAAGGATTATATGTGTTACAAATGTATAAAGTTTATGACCGAAAGGTGAAATACTAGTTTACTCTTGTTTTAATAACAAATTTGTTTCTTGTAATATATCCTTATTATTAAGATTTCGTATTATTTAATCCTCGTACCCTACGAAAGCAAGAGTTACGTTTAGCGTTGAGTACGACTTGTGACAAACTTTGACAAGAAGTTAAATTCTTTATAAGTTTTTAAAAAACTAAACGTAACTCGTTTTTAAGAAAATTAAAAATATATAAATAAAAAATAAAACTTGAGAAATAATTATAAATCGAATTTTTGATCTACACCTTATGTGTTTCAGTGTTTTCCACGAAATTATCAATATGTACTCTACATTTTATTCCAGCGAATAATAACTTAGCGCGTTCATTAGTCGATGCAATTGTCAACTTTATGAAAGTGAGGTTTACAATTTTTTAAGTATTATCATTATATTTTTTATTGAGTTTTCAGTTTCCATTTGATAATAATATGATGGTGCTGAGAAATTACAATGAAGAATGAGGATTCTATATCAGAGAAACCTCCACGAAATTATCAATATGTCCAAGTTATATTGCTTTTAAGAAAAAAAAAAACAAAAAAAACAGTTTTTTTATGTTTACACATTATATACTTAAATTTTTAGAAGTTACCCTGTTATTCGTTTGATGACAGTTTGTTAAAACTTTTTATGTTTACGCATTATATATTCACTTTTTAGAAGTTACCCTATTCTTCACTTGATTGCATTTTGCTAAAAGCTTTTATGTTTAAATATTTTATATTTCAATATTTATGTTTATATGCCAGTAGCCCGAGAAAGTTATTAAAACATTCCGGATAGTTAAGCGTGTTATCCAATTCTTCAGTGACCAGAAGGAGAAAGAGAGATGAAAAACAAATTTATAACCAAAAAAACAAAGATTCTTGTCCCATAAGACTAGGCTGTTCACGAGCCGAACCGACCGAGGGTATGCTCGTGCTCGGTTCGTTTTCAAAAGCGGCTCGGCTTGGTTCGGATTTACAGAACCGAGCCAAATGTTGTGCTCGTTGCTCAGCTCGTTTTAAAACGAGCGGCTCGGCTTGGTTCGGTTTTGCTCGGTTTAATAAAATTTAATGCCACGAATACTACCAACTGCCATCTAGTTGGTTAGTATAGTTACATATCAACACTCACATTAGCAGCTAATAATCCCAAACCACAAACAATCAAATTTAAGATTAAAAGAAGTCATGTTGGGTTGCAATAATTTCAAGCAATGAAAGAATTTTTTCAAAACATAATTCAAATAGTGTAAACCTCTAAAAACACAACCAAACAACCATACTAGTCTAAATAAAAAGGCCATGGTTGGGAGTAAAAAGATGGCTGAGTATTGAGCATTCGAGAATTAAATTCTAACGTGAAAAGTGAAACAAACGGATCTGGGAATTAGATTTAAATTTTTGAGTATTGCGTATTTGCCTATTTGGATATTGGGTCTTTTGAAATTAATTTAAATATAAAAAAAATTATATCAGTTATATATTAATAAAATATTATATATATAATTCAGTTATACTTTAGCAAACGAGCCAACCGAGCGACTATCCGAGCGAGCAACGAGCGAGCTTACCTTGGCTCGTGCTCGGCTCGTTTATAAACCGAACCGAGCGTGCTCGTTCGTTTAAAACCGAGCGAAATTCGAACGAGCTATTTCCGAGCGAGCGACGAACGAGCAACAAGCGGCGAGCGATTTGAACAACCCTACATAAGACTATGTGTGACAGGGCTTGATCACCAAATGAAAATCCAACGTGACATTTGGTCACACTACTATCAAGTCTTTCCATCATTACACACAGAGATGTAACCATCAAATAAAGAAATCAAGGGATTATGATCGCTTTGTTGATGAAGATGATATAATTGTTTATAATTTTTATTTCAGTTTTTACCTATAATAATAAATCCACATCGTCATTTTTTTTCTTTCACTTACTTGATGGTCAAGCCCAGTTATATACATTTTCTACTCATAGTACCTTGTGTACGTAATGCTACTTGTCAAAGTGATCAAACTTATTTTACCATTAGACATAGTTCAAATACACTACTTAATCATACTCTTTGCGGGGAGGCTCGGGAGGGGCAAACTTGACCGGCCTCCATCCAGGGCCATTTCTTTTAAAGGCACAAAAATTTTAAAACTTCTTTTTATATTATATATATTTACTTATATTTAAAAATATAAAACCAAAAAATCACAAATTTATAATTCGTTAAGAGCATTTTTTTTTCTTGGCACATTCAGAGCACATGAATTCTTAGGACCTCCCCTGACTTTACCCATTAGGTTTGTGGCTTTCCAATTGAGTTAATTCTCATTTTGGTCCATGTGGTTTTTAATTCTTCTCTATTTTAGTACCAAAATTTAGATAAAATACAAATATATTGGTATCAATATGATTAGATAGAAACGAGATGAGTTTCTAGCAATCACACACATATCACCGAGACTAGTGAAAGTTCTTACGCAAGCCGGTAAGTAGAAGGGCAAGGCGACCACATGGAAAGGCATTACCATAAGGAAAGTAGTCTACCTCAATGTCTTACGCATCAGTGGCATTTGAGCAACAAGAAAATGAGTTTCATGAACTTTATATACCAACTTTTTTGTATATACAACTTTTAATACTAAATCAAAGGTGTTTTCATCAAGTGAAAAGCAGACTAACGTCTATCCATTGTCAAAAGACAATCCTAGAGAATCCAAATTCAGTGACAAAGGATATAATGAAATGTTGTTGCAGTCTAAATCACTAGCAGCAAGTTGATATATGAAGTTATAAGATCAATATCCTACAATAAACCATCTAATATACCCAACACCATGACAAAGTGCTAAAAGGGTCAACGGTCAAAATTGATATTAAATTTTCCTATACTCTGATCACGATCTTCATCCTATTTGTTTTGTATAGATAGGTCAAAATGGTATTTACAGCTCTGCTGCCGATTACTGCCTCTTGTTGTCCTGTTGATTTACAGCCTCGCGTGCATTTTGGACCAAACACGCAAATTCTTTCACATCTTGAAAACTGAAGTTAACAACCCGTTTGACTGTGATTATCATCTTTTTGTTCTGAGCTTCTTCTAGAATTGCACCAACAGACTTGAAAGCATTTCTTGATTTCATTGAAGCTTCCATTGCAAGACTTACATCACTAGTCTGCAAAATAATTACAACGAAAGCAGAAAATCTGTTTTAATAAAATGAGTTGTGGGATATAATATTTGAACGTGTTTAGAGATTATGAGCTTACAAGATCAAGCAGCCTCGTTAAATTGGCTTGGTGTCTAACATCGTTATTCTGATGCGCAATGCTCTTAGACAACATGGTTTTATCCATTGTTGCTTGATTGTTTAAGTTATCAACGTCAGACGCAGAAGATGATGGTGACTCGCCTGCATGGGTCAAAAAAATTAATATGAGTTGCAACAATAACAAAGTGAAATCCATTAAGAATATAGTCATGTGTTCCAACTCAGATCTCTGGTAAATAAAATGACAAATTTAAAATACCTTGAGTAACCATTTGCATATTTGTTTGCAAGTCTTGTCTGGTCAGCATATTCTTGCAATAGACTATCCTCATGCATGCAACTTCCATGCACTTATAGGCCAGAGCTGAAGCAAACATTTCTTTTCGTTTCTCGTATTCTAGAGCACAAATTCTGCAAGTTTTTTACAACTCAGGATCTAAAGTATTTGAACTATGTTATTTGTGACAACATAATTATGTACTAAAAAACTAAATATAGATAATAACAATAATAACTGTGATTATTTTTTTATTAATATTAAAGAATCAAAGCATTTAAGCTTAGCTTTACTTGGAAAGTTTAGCAGAAGTGGTGTAAACATTGATTGCATCCACTGCTTTTGATTTGCTGATGTCAGCAGTGCAGGCCTCCAAAAGAGAAGCAGCACAAAGAAACTTCAAAGCCGAGTCAAAGTATGCATTATTGCACTCATAATCAAATCCAGAAATCTGCACGGGTTGAAATACTGTAATAAAACCTGAAATAAAGTTAAAAAATGAGCGGAAAATAACGCAAACCTTTAAGTGATCAGCATAGTCCTTCGACTCCTCAGCTCTTTTGAAGGCAGTCAAAGCAGTTTCACTTTGATTAGATGTAAACTCCTTCAAGAAGCTTATAACACTACGATTTTTCAAGATGCCACAATCAGTCACAAGACTTTTAGCATTCTGATTAGCAGCAACTCCAGGTTGTTTCATCGCCTTTGATCGATTTTGACCAGAAAAATCAAGTGCTTGTACCTGATCCACCACATTTGAGTCCCTTATCTTTGATATATCATCCACTAAAACCTTCTTTGTGTTTTTTTTTACAGTTAAGCTCATTTCTTGGCTACCCATATCACCCAATTTTGCTTCAAATTGAGCATGCTTCTTGCCAACAATCTTACCATCATTAACGATCTTAGCACAAGCATCCACTTCAACTCTTCTCAATTTATTACGTGTCAACGGATCAGACGTCTTTGCCTTTACTCTTTGGAAATTAGGTGTTTCATATTTTTCTATAGGACCATTGGCATCGGTTGTAAGTTCCAGATTATGACTACCTCTAAGCTTTGAAGCTTCTTTAAGTTTTAAGCCAATTTTACCACCAATACTAGTATCAATGCTCTTTTTTGGAATTTCAGTCCTAACTAGAGCTTTTCTTGAAATAGTTTCTCCGACAGCAACTGAATTCTTGTCCAGATTAAGAGCCATGATAGGAGATGACAAAACCGACCCTACTGGTGACCCTTTTCTTTCTGGTGACCCTTTTCTTTCTTGCAAACTAGCCCTTTTATAAGAACCGGAAACCACCGAAGAACTTGAGGTTGCAGCAGGCAAAAGCCATTCGGATTCAGAATCCTTTTGACAAGAAATTTTATACCTATGCTGCTGATTTTTCTCATGATTTGTGTCAACTAATTTCTCTTTACTAGTCGATAACTTTATTTTCATTGTGTTTCCTTGATTTAAACATTTTTCATCACTAGACTCCTTCAACTCTGTCTTTATTCTCTTCTCTTTCCTTATTATTCTATTTTCACTGTTTTCCAATCCGTTTTCATGAGGTTGACTTTCTTGCCAGTTTTTCAATTTCCTTTTCTTTGCATGAATTTCCACCTTTTTATCCAATAAATTACTCTCAGTCCGTGTTTTGAGTGAAACTACCAATCCAACCTTGGACTGTAAACCACCATTGCTAGAGTTTAGCTGCTCACTTTCAATCTTCATCTTTTTTGAGGTTACAGTCTCACACTGCTCAAATTCTGTCTTGTTTTTCAGATTTTTAAGTTTCACGTCATCTGAAAACATATTTCAGAGGGAGAAATCAGTACTTTAACAAAGCTATCACAATTAGCAACAGATATACATGTATATAACTATATATTACCTTTTTTCTCAAGCAACAGTTGGCTGAGTTTGCTCAGACTTTTTCTTTTCTGTCTATTATGCTGCTGAACATCCATTGATGAATGTAAAGTTTCAATCAAACTGGAGTTGGTACCTTCAGCTGGTCTAGACTTCATCTTTTCAAATTTATTAGCCATGGTCTCAGTATGGGCATATGAGTTTTTATGATCAGAGTTCCCAATGCTACCCCAACTACCATTACACTGAAAGCTGTCTTGATTTTGAGAAATTAATTGAAGATTCATTTCCTGAACCATCCTTGTGGTTTCATCCTCACTAATATCACAATGATTACTTCCAGGCCTACACAAATACAAAATAATAATAATAATAATAATAAATAAACTAGCTTTTATAAAAAAAACTTGGATATATAAAATAAAGAACAAAAGGAAAAGAACTCACAGCCATGTTGACATGCTACAAAGCCATTTATCAGGCAGATTATCTGGCTCGATACCAATTGGCAGGAGGCGCCACTTCTCACAACGATCACATCCTACCCAATTATCTGGAGGGGCAGCAGGGCCCACTACTGTTTGCTGAGAGACTACCACCTGGTCCACCTCAGCACGGTCCACCTCAGCAAGAATTGCATTTCTCTCATAATTTTCCACTTTTATTGCTCCATTGTCAGTGTTAAGCATTTCTTTATAGCTATTTCGTACCTTCACAACACCTTTCAAAGCATTTTTCTTGTCTTTTATTGCTGCAGAATGGCAAGACCTCAAGTTCTCCTTTGTATGAATGCCGTTTAACTTATTTTTTCTTTCAAATGGAAGTTTCTCCATATTGTGGGATATTTTTACTTCATGCGGTTCACAATTAATAGCCTTAAGACCAACTTTTTTTTCAAAACAATCTGTCTCATGTTTAATAACATTGGGTTCATTTTTGCAAACGATCAGTCTAATTCCCCTTAAATCATGAGAAAGCTTTTTGACATTTTTCTGCTCATAGCTTTCATCTGATTCTTTGCTCGTAAGATCAGGGCCAAAAATTTGATCTTTTATCGCTTCTTTTTTTGTTTTTCGCATCTTTAGAGGTGCATCTTTCTCAGCTGCTGGATTTGCTTCAGATGTTATTGAATCCGCTGATGGTTTGACTTTGAAACCATTGGTCAACCCCAGTTTACAGTCAACAGATTCTGTTTCCATATCTTTTTCTATATATGGAACCTTGTCACCCTCAAATACTGCACTTTTGTCTGGTAAACTTATTTCCTTTCCTTCCATCAGCTTAACTTCTCCAAGAACAGGTGATGGATCATCAACAGAAAAACTTGTTATTCTCCCCATGATCAAAGGCTTCTTTAAGCAAATTAAACTATCGTTTAATGGTGATAAAAGTTGGTTTCCAGGGACAAAGATAGAACTCATATCCTACAGCATGGTTGCAGAAAAGAGAGATTAGCATATATGAATATAACAAAACAAGAGTAAAATAGACATGATTAAACTTACACGTAGTATGCTACCCAGAGAATCAAAAGAGATGTCATGAGATTTGATAAGAGAATCACCACAATCCTCAGGATTGTTGCTCGTTGAAGAAGATGGAGTAAGAAGTCCAAGGCCACCGTAAATTTCATGTTTTTTTATTGCAGGGTTATAAGAACGAACCTTAATCCGTACCTTTAGTGACCTTTGTTCAGTTGGATTTACCGAATTACTAAAGGTGGTTTCATTTTTTGATAGACGTGTTTCAACGTGCAATAAAGATGCATCTTTTTGCGCAATGCCATCAACAGATAGAACATTTTGATCCATAAATGCATCTTTATTATGCAATGCAGCTGGTTTAGAAGGTTCTACCGGTGTAACTGAATTTAGTTGAGTAGGAGCACCCTAAATGGCAACAAAATCCATAATTGTCAAAAAAAACAAAAAACAAAAAAATTCCCATGTAAATCAAGGTAAGTAAATAACAAAAAAAATCATAATTTGTGCACCTCCAAATGAAAGTTATTAGGTGAACTTGGTTTGCTGGAATTTGAAACCTTCCCATGAGAATGTACCGTGGGTGGATGCTTATGTGCGGGTAAAAAGGACCCATACCCGCCATATTTGGGCCCTGCCAAGAAACTAGTTATAGAGCTGTCCCATCAGTGTTCAGATAGATTTATTGTATTATGGGTAGCTTACCCAATATTTCTGCAGACATCTCATGCTCAAAATCTTTCCGAAAATGACCTAGTACATATTGAAGTCTGTCATCCTAAAAGAAACAGAAAGAAAAATGTTACTAGCGATTACAAAATAAGAATGCTGCACATGGAAGTTTATAAAGATCAAGCAAAGCTTCATACAGAACCCACAATGTTTTCCCTTTGTGGCCTAATATTAAAAGAGGAATAGTCATACTTAACACAGTGAAAGAGTATTAGTAATCAAATACAATAAGAGAATTATCAGTTGAACTAAAGTCTTGACAACTGAGAATAACTAAATTCATGTGATCACTATTTCCGAAGGGTAGGACAGCGAAATGCGTCAGCAGAAAGTACAATAACTTCGAATTTAAAGAATAATGCATGCATAGAAACAACTACATTCATGCAATGATAATCTCATGTGAGCAAATGCATCTTCAAAGAAGTGAAATGAGTTCCAGATTCCAAATTATGAAGAAAACACACTCACAAACAAATTTGGGGGTGGAAATATTCTCCCAAGGTATTGAAACTCATATCATAACCGTGGTCAGAACAAAAAACAACAATATTAATGCTGATGAATATCTGAGTTAAGAAAAATGAACTCTGATAATATGCACAATAGAACATAAGTTTATGGGCGACTGTACACGTAAACATTGCGAATAAAATACCCACAACTTTAAATACAAGTCAAGCTGGTTATAACTTGATTTTTGGTTAAACTTGACGTTCAAAGCTAATTTCTGCAGTGAACAAAACATGACATGTTCTTTACTGTCGAAAATTCTCAGTTTAATGAACCACAACAGTTCCAAAGTGAGATTGCAATAGACTACCAACAAACACGAATCCAATCAACAATGCTGATTCTTTTGTTTGGTTTTTTCAGCAGCCCAACTAAAGCAGTTTATCAAAATCTCTAGAAGAACACACATATGACAAAATTACAGTCACTTGATCATTGATCATTCATCATAAACTTCTTAGCCCAACCATCACCACAAAGTTCCTAATTGTAAATTCCATCTTTCAACAACATAGGAACAAACCATTAATTAAATCAACTAAAAGATTAAACTGTTACAAGAACAGCAGAAGACAAAACTCTTACAATGTAAGAGAGAGCTGTATCAGGGTCAACATTTGCATCAATGGCGTCAAAACGAGCCTCTCCTTCTTCAAGCTCGGTCTCTTTCACCATCTCTAATCGAAAAACCTAACCCTAACCGAAATTCTAAACCAAAAATCACCCCCAAAAACCCTAGCATAGTATCCTAAAGTCCAACATGATTGATCACAAAACACACATTACCATAAATCCTATACGAATACAAAAACAAAACAACAGAACTACTTCAAAACCCTAGAAAACCAACAACCGAATCCCTCTCAACTGATCGAAAACAGTCGATGAACCTCTTTAGTGATCAAAAGAACAAGACGGAACAACAATTCACGTATATGAGCGTGCTAATAACCGATTGTATAAGCGTGAACTTCAGTGAGTAATTCAAGAACAGTGTTCGTCTGACAATCAAACTGAGAGAGAGAATCAATCGGCGCAGATGATCGAAATTTTGGTTTTTGATTCACGAAATTGGTTTTGATTTTGTTAAATTGACATGATACATAATGAAGTACTAAAGAGGGGGAGGGGATGTTTTGTGGTTTTTGATTATTTATTTATTTATTCATTTTGGGCTTCTCATTGTAGGGTCCAAACAATGGAATTTAGGAGACCATTTTCAAAAGCTAAAAGATTATTAATACATTGATAATGATTAGGCTTAATATCAAAAGTTTTAGAACTTTTTATTAAGAAAAAAAAAACTCTCGCCAATGTGGGACTAGCCCACTTGATAGAGGCATTGCCTCTTAGAAAGGAGGTATTGGGTTCAAATCCAAACAAGAGGGAATATTGGGTGTAATTTAGGAGCAGGAGTATGATAGTATGGTCATTCAAAAAAAAAGTAAAAAAAAAACTCTCAATAATATATAAATTTTATAGAAAATTCAAGTAGGGTTTATGTTGTTTGCGTCTTAAGTCGTGTTAACATGTGTTGATTATAGTTACCACACAAAGCATAAACAAAATATATTAAAGTCGTAATTCTTTTTTTACAAGTTTTTAGTATTAGTGAAAGTAAATAACAAATTATAATAGTAGAGGTTTGATTCAATAAGAAGATTTTTTTGTCTAGTAAAATTAAAGAGTCAATAGAAATCTGACATGTGACATTCTAAAAAATATAAAAACAAAAATACATTACAAAAAATAAAATCCCGTACAAAAAATAAAACTCAGTACAAAAAACAAAATTTAATATAAAAAACAAAAATCCAGTACAAAAAAATATAAAACAAAAAAATCTAGTACAAAAAAATAAAAATTTAGTACAAAATATAAGATGTTATACCAAAAATATCTTTCATTCTTTTTTTAACATGTCATTTGTCAAACTCTTATTAATTCTTACTTTTTTAAGGCAAAAATATTTTCTTATTTAAGCATTCTCCTATAATAGTAATGAGAATATTATATCAATTTGTTCACTACATTGTAACATGTTAAATTATGTAGAAAAAAAATTATTGAAAAACGCTTAAGTTGTGATATTGTATTGATATTCCTATAAAAAATTGCATCACGTAATAAAAACATTTCAATTAAAGATTTAAAATGCTTTTTTATATAAAAAAAAAAAGTTGATTTATTAAAACGATATCCTAAAAATAGTATGTTGTTCAGCAATGAAATAATCTCGTAATCATCTAAAAGAATTTAAAGGATAACCGTTAGTAGTCTTAGAGGTAGGGTCAATAACTCTCATCTTTGTAGCAATGTCTATAATGATATAGTTTAATGGCACAAAAAAGCGAGTTTGGTGGTTGGGTAAAGTCATTTTATCACGCAAACATCTTATGGTTTTGTGTTCTAAATTTTATAAAATAACTGATATGTTTGGTGACATATCAGTAGCAAAAATTAAAACTAAAAACACAAACAGTACAAGTTTACTTTGCTTTGAAACACCAATAAATGAAACAATATAAGGTAATAAGGGTAAAATGTAACCGGGAAAAATGAACGGGTTAAGTTGGGTCGGGTAACAGGTTATAACAGGTTATGAGTACGAATCAGGATAAGTTTTAAGCAAAATCAATATAGGTATAAATGAGGGGCTGTTTGGTTGGGTCTAAATCATTAAGGGGCTGTTTGTTAAGAGCTGAATGGCTCCATTCAGCTGTTTTTGTCTGAATCGGTCAGACATTGGATGTTTGGTTCAAAAAAAAAATGCATCTGAATGGTACCATTCAGATCTGAATGGTTCAGGTAAAAAAAAGGCTGAATGGGTTCCAACAGAGGCAACCGACGGCCAGTGCTCCACCACCGAACCACGACCGACGACCACTGCTCCACCACCGAACCGCCGCCGCTGCTCCACCACCGAACCACGACCGTAAGCAGACTAGGGTTGTGGTTTTAGGGTTCGAACGACGACGCTGGGCGGTGGGAAGTGGACGATCGAGGGTTTTGCTTACTTCACACCACAGGGATCGACGGGTTGATCGATGGTGATGGTCGATGACGACGAACAGGTTGCTCGGTGGTGGCGGCGAAGGGATTCGACGGTGAAACGAGGGTGCTGCAAACGGTGGTGGCGATTGCTTACCTTCCCACCATGGGGGTGGCGGCGACAGAGGCGGCGGGCGAATGGGACGGAGGTGGCGACGTGAGGAACCGATCGGGTGGGGGCTGGGGGGTTGGATCTAGGGTTTTGAAGGGAATTTTTTTTTAATTTTCATTAAGTTGTCCAAACCAAACAATATTAATTGGTTCAGCACTTAATGGTTCAGACCCTCTTAACCATTCAGACATCTTAACCATTCAGCACTTAATGGTTCAGACCCAACCAAACGGCCCCTAAGTGCTGAATGGTTAAAATGCCTGAATAGGTAAGAGGGTCTGAATCATTAAGCGCTGAACCAATTAAGACTGTTTGGTTTACACATCTGAATGAAAAAAAAAACTCTTTTTTTTTCATCAAAACCCTAGAGCCAACCCTCCCAGCCCTCACCCGATTGCTTCCAGCCTTCCACCGTCCACTTCACCCCATCTGGTCGCCGCCTCCGTTGCCGCCTCCTTCGCCGCCCCCTATGGTCCGAAGGTAAGCAAAACCCGATCGGTTACACGTGTTCGTCGTCGCTGTCGGTTGTGCGTCGAGCGACGGGCGATGGTCCGAAGGTAAGCAAAACCCGATCGGTGGTGTTGTTGAGCGACGGGTGATGGTGGTACAGTCGAGCAACTGATGGTTTGCCGATGGTAGTCGCTCGCCGGAGGGATGCGTCGGACCGGATGGGGGTCGCCGGTGACCTAGGTGGGGGTCGCCGGAAACACATGGCCGAAGACACAGGGATGCGTCGGGCGTGGGACTTTTGGTGGAGAGAATGGAACGGTAGGTGGATGTCTTTCTCATTCAGACTCCATTTTTTGCTGAATGGTTCAGAGATTTTCTGAATCATTCAGAGGCTCCTTTTTTCCAACCAAACAACATAACCTCTTACCGGTTCAGACATTACCTCTTAATGGAATCATTAAGAGGTAAACAAACAGGCCCTGAGTCATTTTAAAAAAAAACATATATTTAGTTAAAATTAAAATAGGTTGTAAGTAAACAAATAGTTTATTTGCATAATATTTAGTAATTTTTTCATCGAATATGTTATTTATAATTCTTACCCGTTTGAATATATTTTATTCTCATAGTTTTTAGGATCTTGACTTGTATTGTGTTAAGATGTCACACATCTTAATCCGTTACTACTCACTTAAACCCAAAATACAATAGCTGCTTACCCACACCTACCTACTTATCTTGCTTTAGGTCAAAATTAAAATGTTATGTGAAATAAAAAACATATATCAAAGGAGTTTTGCCCTAGTGGTAGGTACTAGATGTGCGCAAATCGGGTTTTCTTTGGAACCAGTTCCGTTCAACAAATTCAAGAACCAGTTCCGGTTCCGGGTATTGACCAGTTTTATGCCGGTTCCTGTTTTGGCCGATTCTGGTTCGGTTTTTGACCGGGTACGGATGGAACTAGTTCCGGTTTTTTCGGTTTCGGTTCTAATTTGTCTGAAAAACTGGTCTGTTTGTAACCACTGATTCAGGTACGAGGGTTCTGGTTCCCTTTTTTTGCCCACCTCTAGTAGGTACTACATCACTTTTCAAATGAAAGGCAATGTGTTCAAATCCCTCTCAAGACATATTGAAGCTAGGGGGTCAAGGGTTTTTCCCAAAAGATTCCTCCTGGGTGAGGTATCCCGGGTTCAAATGTTGTCATATGATCCGAGTCTTGTTCGGTAATATCTTGGGTTCATGTGTTACTGTTCAAAAATAATAATAATAATAAAACATATGATACAAGTAGGCTCAATTTGTACTTTTAACGCATACAATCTCCTAAAGTGTTATAATTTAAAATCTTAGCAGTATAATAAATAAGTTGATAACTCAATGTGATCGATCAGCTTTTTGCATTAAATATCTGTAACCAATTTAACTCTTGTTGGTCAACCCAAGCTGTACCAAAACATGCATAATCAAATTCCCCACTCAATAATAGGGTTAAGAAGGGCACTATGCATTGGGGTGTTACGCTCAATTTCTAAGTTTATTATAGGAGGAAAAAAAAAAGGAAAAGAGAGGAATGGAATGAGAGGAAATGAAAAGAAAAGCAGAGAATTCTTTCCTTCCAAATTGGAAGGAAGGAAAAACTAAAAAAATTTACCTAGTTTTCCATCCATTTCTCTCCTTAAATAAAACTCAGGAACACAATATTTGTTATTTTCCTTCCCCTTACTTCGTTAAATGAAAACCCGGGAACACAAACAAGTTTCTCATTTCTTTCCGATTCTCTTCTTTTCTCTCCTTAAATAAACTCAGGAACAGAGCGTTAAAACAAGTGCGGGAGGTGCAACCGCACAGGGCCATTTTTTTAGTGAGCCCTAATTTTTTTAAAAATTTGTGTATATTATATATATTAATATATTACAAAAAACACAAATAATATCCATTTCAATTTTTTTAATATATTTAACCTAGTTACAATTTAAAATTTACGTAAAAAGCAAATCAACTCACTTCGTATTTAGTTACAAACTAATTAACACACATGCACACATAAGGGCCCGTTTTTAGCATTCGCACAGGGCACCTAATAATGTCCCATTTGCGATACACGCATATAATGTATATATGTGCGGACCCTTAAGGGGCAAAAGTAAAAGTGCACTAATTTTAACGTTATTTTAGTTATTTGTGAAAATAACGTTAAAATCATTGGGATGATCAACTTCACACGATAACTTTGAACCAGGGACTCTCTATCCCAATTGGGATAGAGGTAAGGTTTGTATCTATTCTTTCCCCCCAGACCCTACTGAAAAGTGAGAATATACTGGGTAAGATGGTTGTTGTTACAGGGCACCTAATATATTAGAGACGGCCCTAACACTATGTGAAAGAGGTGGTTCCCACAGACCCCACAACCCAAACCAAACCAGTTAAAACTTGTAAAATACTCGTTTTGACTTTTTATCCTGATTCCTCTATCTAGGAGTCCCTCTTGGCTCCCGTCTCAACTACCGCCGATCACAAAGAGCTCACTGTTACGCATTAGTTATAGTTTCACAATGAAACAGAATTGCAATCATTACATATCAAAGACTGATCATCATACTTACAAACTGTTTGCCATAATGTGACCTGTATGCCAGGATGCATCGTATCAAAGACAGAAAGAAAAAAAGAAAAAAAAAAAAAACATAGGTGATGAACATGCATCAAGTTATTCCAGCAAACCAAGCTTGCTTAACATACATCATGATGCCTAATTGTCTCCTTGTCTCAGCATTCGAAGGATAGAAAGGAAGAGGTTTAATATGTCAAGATAAAGAGTGACAGATGCCCAGATGTATTCGTCATATGTAAACCGCTTGATCAAGTTTTCTGTGTCATAGATTATGTACCCAGAAAACAACACTGCACCAAATCCACCAAAAATGGCATTTGTGGCAGGTCCAAGAGGGAAGAACACCTGCAGGTCCAAACACATCGGACATTATTTACCATTTTCTAAATCTTATCTTACTGTTATAATAAATAAACACTTTATTTTGCCTCTTGTCACCTTACACTGACATTGCCAATGTCATTTTTTTATCATGTCACTTAATTTTCTTTCCTATTAAATAAATATTACTCTCATATTAAATAAGTTGTGTTCTCTTTCATATTAAATAACAATACTAATGACAAATAATTGATTTAACTTTTTCATGTAAAAAATAGTTCTTAGACCGCCCACAATACCCTCCCCGCCAACTCCAGCGGTGCCCTCCCCGCGGCGGGGTCCAGCGGGCACACCGCCCCCCTAGCCAGCGGCTCCCGCTCAGCCGGCCCCAACGGCTCCCGCTCCCCGTGGAAATTCTCGGTTTCTGATTGGATGCCTCATTTGACCGTTGGTGAACGGTATAAATCAAAAAAAAAAAAAAAAAAAATCAACTTTTTAAAACTAAATAAATACCCAACTTTTTTTACCCAAAAAACCATCCAAATCTCTTCATCTTTCATCTTTCTCTCTATATTTTTTAAAAAAATAACACAAACATGAATCCAAGGCCTAACAATCCCAATCCCGAATTCAACCCGTTCTCGTACGATCCCGAATCGCTTAGGAATTTTTTGGCACAACTACAACAAAACCCAAACATCCAACACTTTCAACATCCACCAAACTAAAGAGTAACGGCCAAACGTTTAACCACTACCACGTTTGGGTGGCGATAAAAGACTCGCCAAAATTCCGTGTTCTTTGCCAAGAACACAACAACGAGGTCCAAGGTTCTTCAAAAAGAACCAAAAATTCCGAAACGAACGAGTATTCGCCCGGGGGTTCGACCGCACATACAAATTACGCGGTTAACCTAGAGGATGACGACGAAGAAGAAGCCGAGTTCGACACCCCACCGGAACCGGTTAGACCGACGGGTCGAGATACAACAAAACGGGCGTCCTCTTCGAGTCGTCAAACCGTCTCCTCTAACACGTCAACAACCGAACTCGCCGAGCAACTCCAAGCTTTCACAACTTTTCAAAAAATAAAACACGAAGAAAGGAAAAAAATGCACGAAGAAAAAACTCTCCGATCCGACCTCAGAGCACTTGAGTCTATGCCTCCCGACATGCTCGACGACGAAGATCGTGAAATAATGCAAAAAATGAAAAAGAAACTCTTGGATAAATATCGTTAAATTTTATTTGAATTGTTAGTTTTTTTTTGTATGGTTTTTTTATTTAAATTTGCAATGTAATTTTTATTTTATTTGTATCTTTATTTGAATGGTTAATTTAAATTCTAAGTTTATTATTTTTTGTTTGCAAAAAATAAATTAAATAAATCAATTAAATTTAAAAAATGTTGATGACGTGGAATAGTGGGGAAGGGTTTTCAGTGGGGTGACCATTGTGGGTGTTAAAGGATTTCAGTGGGGTGATGACGTGGCAGGAAATTTCAGTGGGGAAGGGTTTTCAGTGGGGTGACCACTGTGGATAGTCTTATAAAAATTAAAATCAAATCTTTTTAATCACAAACACTTACAAAAAGTTTATCAAATATTTGTAAAATATTTTTTTAATAAGAAATATTTTCCTTCTATAAAATATAAAAACACAAATTTACTTGAAAATGAATTTTTTTTAAATAAAATAAATATAAACCAGAGTTTTTAAACAATGTGACTTTTATAAACAAATCACGTTTTTATTAATTTCTTTAAAAACCATAGTTATAAATTGATATGGAAAGTTACACTTTTGGTCTTTTATGTTATGATATTTTCAAATTGGGTCTCTTAATTTTAATAATTACAGAAAATATACATTATCATCTTGATTTACGAAAGTTAGTTTTTGACTAAATACGAAATTAAGTTTTTAATGTTATTGAAATCTTTTAATATTGTTTTATTACTTAAAGTACTTATTAAAATGTAAATTAATCATTTTATGATTTCTATTTAATAATTTATATTCAACTCGTGTAATACACAGGGTAATAGCCTAGTTTTTTTTATATACCGTGTTATATATTATTACAAAACTGTATTTTTGACAAAATAAGATTGCTTTCTTTAGATGAAAAAATTTACAACCTGCTTTTGTTACTCAAAAGGTGCATTGTGTGTGTGAGAGAGAGAGGGGGGAGAGAGAGAGAGAGAGAGGACCTGCATAAAACTAGTGACTAGGAGAATGACAAGGCTAGTGAACAAAATGGGTCCCAGGAAGCTAAAGTCCTTGCCCTTCTTTGATGCCCAAAAAGTGTATGCAGTTAGAGATGAAACCACTGCTGAAGTTAAAATCAAAGCTTCGAGCACGATCTTTCCTGAATGATTAAAATTATAGCTAAGTGTCATTTTCAACACATTTAGGGAAAAAAAAATTATTATGTGCTTTTAAAGAAAGAAAAAATTATTATGAGTTTATAAAGGATGATGTCAAGATCACAAACCATCTGTGTTGGCACAGCTTACACCTACAGTCAGACTCAGAGACGCTGTGAAGAGTCCAAGGAAGACCAAGTTGAGTGGATGCTTTTGTTGATACACATGCAACGGCCACAACACTGCAACAAATTTCTTACACTTAGACAATCCATGGTGTCAAAGGAAGTCCACATCATTAACATGGTGACTCATAATATAAGATCCTCAATAATCATATCTACATCTTTCTATAAAAGATCTAGCAATTAATTCACTTAGACGGTTGGGACATGTGCTATATGAACATCAAATACAATATTTGCGGTAATTAGATATATTCATAATAAAAAAGGTGGACAGATCATTAAACATTTATGTATTTTATTAACCCTCAAGAAATATTTGTATTGTCATTGGAAGTTCTACACTTGTAGCCGGCTTACCAACTTAATGATGCAGTTACAAATTTTAAATTCAACTATGCCTTATTCATAATTTTCTAGTTACAACAATGACACTACACATGATTGATGCAAACAACCCATGATTATAATGTGGATGATAGATTGTTGAAGAATGTTTAATATAAGGATAATAAGATAAAGATGTGGAATTCAAGTTATCGAGAGCAAACATATGTGATTGTAGTACAATAATGGAGATAAATGAAAAGGTTAAAAGTCAACAAAATGGCTACAAAAACAACAAAATGTTATGCTTCTTATTCTGCATTAAGGTCTATGTTTTTTTGTTGAACATGAACAAAGCAAAACTTTCTAAAATTTGGAAAAGAACCAGCTGATTGCCCTCCTCACATCAACCTGAAAGTCAAATAGAAGACATGATTCAGACATGAGTACATGACCAAAGGAGGACCAATTGCGCAAAGGCCAAGTGGTCAGTGGCTGACTTCTCCACAGCTGGTCAGGAGTGACAAACCAACAAAACCCACAGTCAAGAGGTCTGATTTGACCAAGACTGACTTATCAAAGGGATCTCAGTTGGCCAAGACACATGGACTATTGACGCTGAATTAAGAGAAAAGGTCATATTATAGCCACTACCTGATTCGATCTAGGCGGATGTTCAACTATACAGCAACTACTCTCACAAAAGCAAAACAAGACTCTCAGTGGTCAAAAGAATCAAATTAGGCTAAGACAAGACGGAGAATTGGGCGCTAATTAGGCAACACCTAAAGATCAGTATAGGTCTCTGGTTTGTTCAAAAGAGGATGTTCAAAATAAAGTCTAACCTGAACAATAGATTGCAACAAGAGACATTAAAATTTGAGGCAAATTAAGAAACAATCGAGAATGCATAATGGTCAAGGCAGGAGATAAGTCATAAGAACCAATAAAACATTAAAGTAAAAATATGAGCCACGATGGCTAGCCGCCAAGAAGACATGAAGATCAAGAGGGACAAAGTAAGGTGCCATAAGCAAAAAAGCATTTGTCCTGATAACATTAAATTTCAGGCAAGAATAATAAGGCATATCTATAAACAATCAAATGAATAGGTCGGTAGGTCCCTGTGGCGAAAGAATCTGCAAGATGATAACACTAATGTCAAAGCTATAAACAATCAATTGTGTATTAAATTACATATGTTCTATATGTCATATATGGTGGTGACTCTTTAACTTGATCAAAAAAAGCAAGGTTTTAGGCCCCAAAAGTTTAAATGCTTCAAAAATTTTAGTAATTATGATTAATAGTTGTAGAAATAAAAGATTTCATGACAATCAAGCTAATTCGTTACTTCAAATAAGATTTAATCTAATTAAAGAGTTCAAAAACATTTTTTATTTTCTATATGAAAATATTATAATCAAATAATAAAGTTTAAAAGAAAATTATATTAAGCTTGGAAAGTCATTGGAACTTGATGGTAGTTTACATGTTGATATCCTACCAAAAAAAAACATGAAACTCAGTACATATTTTTCATATAGTGATGTAAATTGATGCAGATTTTTCACTCTGCCAACAAGAAAAACTAAGTTTATCCTTATTTATCCAAGTCCAAAGGTATTATTATTCTGAAAAAATTATATGAAAAATACACAAATCGAAATTTGGCGTTATAGCACAAAATAGGTTCCTAATGGTAAAATAAGAAAAATTCAGGACATAATAACAAGAATTGGCAATTTGATTTTCATTCGTAGGTCAACTGTGATCCAGATCTAGAAACACATCTTAACATATTGAAAAAAGAAAGATAGCATGCAAATAAATCATATCTCTATGAAAAATCAAATTCAGAAATACAACAAACGATCAGACTTATCATAGAAATCTACCAGCAAAAAGTAATAATTAAGAAACAAATCATCTACGATCGCTTAGATCTACGGCAATAAGGTGTTGATAATTCAAATTTTCAAATCAACGTAGTGTAAACAAGAAAACAAAACCCAAGAACAGACAATAACAGATAAGTTAAGTTTCAGATCTAGGGATTCATACGGATGAAGGGCAAGAAAACGAGAAACATCAAGAGTCCAGAATTTCCACGAAGGAGTTCGTTGATCGGAGCATATAGAACGGTGAGAAACGAAACGGCGGTGGTCAGAACCATCTGACCGGCGAGAATCCCGTAAACCTTACGGATGAAGCCCCAACGAAGCTGGTTCTCTCCATGGCTGATTCCAGGGTAAAGCGTTCCCTGTTCAATGTCACCATCGCGGTCTTCCTTGGTATTAATCCTTGTGAATTCGAACATTTTTGAAGATATTGATCACCAGTTTCTCTCAAAGTCTGTCTATCTGCTTTGATAGGTGATATATCGATGAGAGATAATTAATGCAAGTAGAGAACGAGTCAATGAGTCTTGTAAATCGGGTTACGCTTCGAAACCGACTTTTACATTTCAAGAAGGGTATTGTTACTTACACGCTCCTAGTGTATGATTTTTTTTTAGGTCAATTTATGACGTATAACTCTCTAACATATATTGATTTGATAAAAATTGGTCTTGTATAAGATCTACTAGATTATTACCCCGTGTATTACACGGATTTGATATAAAATATTAAATAATTAGTAATAAAAATTTAAAAATTTTAAAAGGATATTTAAGATAAAATGATTAATTTACGTATTAATGAATACTTTAACTAAGAAACAATAATTAAAAACATTAATAACTATACAAACGATATGGAATCTTTTGATTTTTAACAGTTATATATTTCAACTAACTGATAATAAACTTCATCATGTGTTCTATCAAAAGCTAACTTTTATAAATAAATAATGTATAATATAATTTATGTAATTATTAAAATTTAAACGACTGAATTAAAAAATAACGTTAAACATAAGGATAAAGAGCGTAACTTTGTCTATCACTTTTTTACTTTGTTTTTTAAATATCTTATTGTTTAAAACTTTGGGTTATAGTTTATTTTATTTATTATACAAAAAAATCATTTTTATAGAAAAGTTGTTTCGTATATAACTTTGGTATTCTAAAAATAATTTTTTTCTTATTTCAAAAAAAATTAATATTAAAAACTTTCATATCTTATAACGTTTTTTTAATGTTTTTGAAATTAAAAGATAAATAATATTATTAGTTAGTAGTATTATAATTATTTAATTAGAAAGATAATATAATTATTTAATAGGATAGAATTAAATGAATTTATAGGAAATTGACATTTGGCATTAGTATTCTAATATTATAACAAGTGGCAAAATTTATTTTCTTTTATTACTATAGTAAGATAAGATACGTCTCTTATAGGCATAGATGAGATGTATATAAGAACAACAATTAATACTGACACATCTGACAATTAAATATAAATAAAACAACGTATTTCATTTTCATAAATTTTAAAATATTGAAAACCATAGTACATTATGCTTAATTTTATAAATTTTAAAATCTTGAAACTTTTTATCACTGATTGACTCTGATAAAATAAAAAATGGTAGATCAAATGCTAATGATAAATATACAAAATCTATAAAGAACCCACAAAATTGTCACCCTCGTTATAAATATATTTGAGGCTTTGCTATTGTATTTACCCGTGCCCGTTTTAAGGGATTTCACTGAACATAATTTATTCACCCAAACAAAATTGTTGTTAGTATTGAGCATCAACAATCAATTTTGCTAAATCTCTAGTAATAGTTTTGCAATGAAAGAAAAATACAATTATTAGATCATGTATTCATATAGTATAAATTTTACCACATATTGTACGATTGAAATGAAGAAGTTTAATATGCCAGTATAAAGAGTCACTGATGCACTGATGCCCAATTGTAATCATCATAAGTAAAGTGCACCATCAAGTTATGTGTGTCATATATTATGTAGCCAGAAAACAACACTACACCAAATCCACCAATAATGGCACTTAAGACAGGTCCAAGAGGGGAAAACACTTGCATGTTTCAACAAGCCAGATCAAAG
Organism: Mikania micrantha; assembly: GCA_009363875.1. Taxonomy (NCBI): domain Eukaryota; kingdom Viridiplantae; phylum Streptophyta; class Magnoliopsida; order Asterales; family Asteraceae; genus Mikania; species Mikania micrantha. The sequence continues at coordinate 35,977 of SZYD01001882.1, forward strand.
TTCTTTGACCAATTTGTTATAAACCAAATTATCTAAAAGTTTATCAACATAATTTTATAATTTGTTTTAAAAAAAATCAGAACATGCGTACAATACTCGCGCGTGTGTGTGAGGGAACCTGAATAAAACTAGTGACAAGAATAATAACCACGTCGGCAAGCAAAATGTGTCCCAGCAAGCTAAAGTCTTTGCTCTTCTTTGTTGCCCATAAACTGCAAACATTGAGAAATGAAACTAATGTTGTAGTTCAAATCAAAGCTTCAAGCATAATCTATCTTGTATGATTAATTTTGAATACAAATGTCATTTCTATGCATAGTTATAAATTATCATGAGCATTTAATATAAGAAACATAGATAAGGGACCATCTTGTTACCCCAACTTACGCCGCTAAAAGATACAGTAAATAATACAATGAAGACAAAGTTGAGGGGTGATTTTGTTGATATACATGCAATGGCCACAAGATTGCAATAAGTTCATTATGAACACTTGAGAGATCACCATTAACATGGTGGTTCATCTTCTATAATCATAAATATATGTTTATATGTATGTATGTATATAGCATTGACACTTCATGTGATTGATGAAAGATTGTAAGGTGGTTGTTTGATGGTTAAAAAAATGTTTATTCTAAGATGATAAGATGTTAAAATCAACCTACTAGAAGCAAATAAATGTGATTGTAGTATGAACAATAAGGTATACCGATAAACAATTAATTACATATAAGCTCACAAGTTTGGTTTACAAAAGTGTGAATCACACACTCATAGTGCACATTTGTGCTTGATGTAGTGATTGAAATATATTTGTTGCAACTGATGTGATGCGACTACATGATACACATGTAGCGCGACTCTATCAAAAGTAGCACATTATGCAATTGACCTATATTTGAGTATATGAACAAATTACATCATTCATTAAGTACTTGACCAGATATTACAATTATGTTAACAAGCCAAAATATTGTTTACATGTAACTTTTAGTGTTTATTTATGTAACATCAGTGCCGGAACCGTCAACGGAACAGTGATCTTAAACAGTACATGAACAGTAATCAGGTACGAATTCTACGTAATTCAGTGTATTTCATATTCATGTCAAACATTATTATCATTTCATGTTATCATAACGCAAATTCAGAATCATTTCAGAGAAACCAGTTCAGAACAATGGTTCTTGAGTCAGATAATTAACTGGCACCACATAACCATCAAGTGATTATTTGTTAGGATCCTATTATGTATACGCGTATGTGAGGCTTTACAGAACAAAACAAAACGGATGTTGTTATGTGAATGCTAAATCGACGGATTATTCGTATAGGTGACGATTTGTACGAATAAATCGGAAAGTTTAACGTTCTGAATGATATCCGATAATTAGAAAACCATATTGAAAAGTGTAGTTATCGTCGTATTTATTCGGGTGACGATTCGAACAAATACGCGCGATGACCGCGCGATTCGATTTAAACGTTTATTAAATATTTTAAAAATTATTTTTTTAAAATAAGAAGATATTTAGTTAATTTATTAGGAATCACAACCTAAAATAATTTAATTAATCCTATTTTAAGATCGAGTCGTTTCAGTTCGAGAATAACGAGAAACCGATGTTTTTACGCAAAACCACACGAAACCGAACGAACCCGGACATCACCGGGTATTCCACCCTCATTAATGAGAACATTTAATTCTCTTACCCTCCCCACCAACCAAATTTCATCACCATTTTCGTTCTCCACACTCTCTCTCTAAAACTCACCACATCTCTCTAAGATTTCTTGTTTGTTTCTCCACCATTTTGTGTGTTCTTGGTGTCAAAATCACCACCATCACTAGTAGAATTCGAAAGTACAACCGATCTGAGCTTCCACCCAACAGATTCAAGGTAAAATGATGATCTTGCTCGATTTAGGGTTTTGAAAGCCCTGATTTCGAACCCATTCTTTGACCGGCCAAAACACCTCAAGTCTTTAGGGAAAACACTCACTACACCTTTAGAACATGTTAGGAACAAGTTTTGGTTTAAACCCTAGTCGATTTGCCCTGAAAGCCATGGCTGCATCTGGATCCTTCGAACGGCCGAATGGCCATCATCTTCAGTTCGCTGAATGAGTGAGACTTCACTCGGCGAATGGCCACCAGCGAATGACCCTACTCCCTTTCGCTGAATGAACAGCTATTCGATCGGCTGCCCTCTTTCGGCCGAGCCCTTCATTCGGCCAAATACTCATTCGGAGGAGGATTAGTTGCCAAATCTCATTCGATCGGACCTCATTTGTGAGCCAACCATTCGGCCAACTCATCATTCGACCGGGAAGCCACATTCGGCTTAACTCATTCGATCGAATACCCCTTTGGTCAGACTCTATTCGATCAACTTGATTCGGGATGGGTTAAGTATGCATGAGAGGTGCATGCATGGGTTGGGACTCCTTTGTGTGTGCATGGAATAATATATTAGGGTTCCATCCCATGCAACCAACCACAATTGGATCAAGGACCAAACTTAGAATTTTCAAGAAAGGATTTATCTAAGACTCGAAGGAATAAGGGTTTCAATAATAAAGGTTTTACATAAAATCACGAGAATCAAAGAACTACCTAGGGTTTTGAGTGTGATATAATTAGTAACACTTAAGCCTTAGGAAAATCTATAAATACATACAAATAACCTAGACGGTTTAATTAAAACTATCAAGGTTTAGAAATCCAAACATTGAAAAAGAGATCACGTGGAAATCAAAGTCTATTAAATGGGCCCAAGGTTGTCCCAATGGGCTTTAACTAAGCCCATCATACGTTAAATATCTTTTTATTTAAATTAACTACGCTTTGAATAAAAGGAATCAAAATACAAATCTTATTACATTAATTAAATGATTTTCTAAATAAATGTTTACTATAAAATGGATTAACTTAAAATTTTCAACTAAAGACTTATAATTAATAACTGTGGGATAAGGGTTGTAAATGGGTATTGAGGTTACTCTAGTTAGATTAGTTCAATGAAGTCATAGAACGCATTAGTAATCTAGGACACTTAGTTGCACCACCGAGACCAAACCCTAGACCCAACGTTTATTTTAAACACTTATCGTATTCGAATTTCTTAAAAACAACTCAGGTGCTAAAGATACATAAGCAACAGTCAAAGAGTGCGCATTATCTTTTGTGAATCATTTGCACAGCAACACAGGTGAGTTCATTGCCCCTTTTCTAACATTTTTGTTTTAAAACGCGGGGCTGAGAAGCATGCGTAAACTGTTTTATCTAAACTGTTTATTTAAATGCTTTTATTATTATATGTTTTACATATATATGTTTGTTGATACTCCTAGACTCCTGTCTAGGAAATTATTAAACAGAGCAAATTATCAAATTAATTAAAGTACTCTTATGAGTAATACTTTAATTCTAAACTCTAAACAAACCCCTAGTCCATTCAATTCAAATTTAAAAATCTAAATTCAAAGTGAAATCATATGAACTAAATCAAAAGATCATAGTAAAAGGAAATCTAATTCAGTGTGGAATTTAAGAACAAAGAATCATAATCAAGAATCAATTATCCTTGCAAATCATGGGAATTCTAGAGATCAAGATCAAGAGGCTCAAGGAATTCAGAAATCATAAATGTGTGTGAATCATTGAAATAATGAAATCATTATGATATAATGAAATCATTAATACTCAAGTTAAGGTGGATGTCAGTTGTATAGGGAATCAAGACCACGTGTAACACACATATAAAGTCCCCTTCAGGTATAGAAGACTCTTGTAGTCAGGCTATACGGGCAACAACGTGAACTATCAAATGAGATCAATATCAAAGTCAAAACCATGAGAATCAAGAGATCAAGAATCAAAGGATATCCTTAAAGTCCCACTCAGATGCAGAAGACCATTGGGTCAGGCTGTAATGGGCAAAACATTAAAATCCCGCTCAGTTCAGGTGTACTCCTTGCGAGTTATGCCTGACATGGGTCACGTGTGAGAGGTTACAACTTGGACAACCACCAACAACTAAGTCTAATTGATTGAGTCAAATAAGGCCCAAACAATCATGTCTTAGTTGTATTTAAATGTTTTATTTAATTATTTAATTAAATATTTAACATTTTATATCTATCATTGACTTTTGGGAAATCATATATCTATGAGAAACTCAAGAGAATCAAGGGCAAATCAGATTTCAATAGCATAATCTAAACCAGAAGTGTTGGGTAAAAATGCTTAATTTTCATTAACAACAGTGTCATATGCATATTAGTATGTGGTGGGATGTTGGCTAGGGCTTGTCCCTTACATATGCCCTATATATAAGCATACCGATGTGGATATCACATGTGGAGTTAATGAGGTTAGGGTCTTTACCAAAAGAGGTGTTCAAATCATTTTCAAATCATTCTCAAATCATTTTCAAATCATAAAACTATATGAACTCACCAACCATGTGTTGACTTGATCTTTTTGCATGACTTCTCAGGTAATGAACAGGTCAATTAAGAAGTCATTTATTTTGGACTAGGACTTCCGATAGAAGACTTAGCATTTTGGACCTGCATATGTTTGAAGACATCATTATACCAATTATTTTGTATATCTTGTGTAAATACAAGATAGAAATTATGATGTTATAGTAGATTTACATTGTTAAATTATAAACTATACTGATGTAATTTAACTTTGTAATTCTATTATATATAACATTTCTCATTTATATCATGTGCAATGTAAACAATCTGATCATCACGATTATCACTCACGATATCGCGCCCCGGGAACCTTCCGCCCGTCGGGACAACCGATCCTATTCCGCCGGCTCGAGGTGTGACAATTTAATAACAAATGCACACATCATGCCTCATGTGTCAAACACACTGATCAAATCAACACTACTAACATTAAACGTAGATGTCATATACGCAAAAACCCTAGTGAGATTACAATATATTATAATAAACTTATACACCTTAGTTACTAATGTCATTATGTCACTTGCTATACTTTAGGTTTTAAACTAACAGCATAATGGACACTTTTCATAATAAAACTCACAAACGCATAACCAACCACAATATAATAACCAAGGTCTAAGCTACAAACAATCAATTGCATATGCGATATAGTAAGTTATTTATGTCTAACTTTAGCAATAAAATATTAAAAAACAAGCAAACGAATATACAATATCATTAATTGCAAAGTTGTATGTATGTTTGGACACGTAATGGAGGTATGTGCACCTTGCATATATCCCTAGTGCTAGACCATCCTTAGTATATAAATCCAAGCATTATAAAATATAGCTATAGCTAATGAGGACAAGCAAGAAAGATTGGCATTGATCTAGTAGGTTGTAACTAAAGTCTCGCATTGTATTATAATAACAACAATTAACAATTTGATTTATTTATACAGATTCAAAAATCACATGTTACATACTAAAACCAAATGTCTAGGCAAAATAAAAGTCATAATGCACAAAGTGTTAACAAACAACACATATAAAGTTAATTTTAGATAAAGGGATGCGTTATGCGTATGGACGAAGGGTAAGAAGATGAGAAATAACAATAGGCTGGAATTGCCAAGAAGCAGATCATTGATCGACCATGTCGAACGTAAGAAATGAAATGACGGTGGTAAGTACCATCTAGACGTTGAGGATTTTGTAAACCTTGCCGATGAAGCCACGATGAAACTCGTTCAATCCTTGACTGATTACAGGGTACATATATATATGTGTTCAATGTTCCGATGGCGATCTTCCTTGATATATATTTTTGTAAATTCTAATATTGTTGCGATTTGTTTGCCAAAGTCTATCAACTATGATGGAAGATGTAAAGAGATACGATGGCATGACGTATAATTAATGATAGAAGAAGACAAGTCAACAAGTGTGCACTTGCTTCCACACTCGCTAGTAGCCGGTATACAAACTAGCTTCAAACCAACCTATTGGAAATTTGGAGTTATTGCCTATTGTATATACTCGACACACACATTAGTGTTACTAAATGCTAAAATCTCCACGACAAAGATGGTGAAAAAATTACAATTTTTATATGTTCCTATTACATGATCGCAATTGATTAAAAAAACAAGAGATCTACACTATGTAATAATTAAAAGTTTTACAAGGACACATTATACATAATTTGATTATCCCAAATAAAATATCCAACACGTATTTATCAAAAAAACCTAATATGTGTAAATATGCGTTCATATCACAAACAATAGGAGAACCCTAAACCACTAAGAGTCAGGAAGGTTTATTTTTTATTTTTTGAGCTCATTGAATGATTTATGTATTAACTAGCACAAGTTAACGTTACTTTAATATGGATATTACTATTTGAATCATCCTCTTATTATGTAAAATCTAACAGTATTTTATTTATTTATTTATTTTTTTTGCAATTGGAGTTCTAGAGGATTCATTTGACTGTTGATAATTAATGAAACAAACATCATGGTTTTATACTTTTATTCTTCTTACACTGAACCTTTGATTCTTAAAAGTAAACTCAAAACTTTAACACTTGCTTCGAATTCTCTTAATCCTGACTCCTGAGTCGTATTTGTTCATTGTTCAGATATATTTTTTTGAACAACAGAAGGTCCCGTTATGCTATTTTCAGATATCCTGACGATTGGTAACAAAAATCGATTCCTCGATCGCCAACCATGAGACCGTACCCCCTAATACCCGAGAATCCCGTGAAATAGGTAAACACTCGTCCCTATTGATTCAGAACTAAAGATTAAACTCATGATTTATCGGTATCAATCCCGTCACCTGGCATCCATTGTTTGAAATAGATACCACCGTTCTTAAAGAATGCATTTGAAAATCAAAACAGGAAGTTTATAGAGCAACTCAAACAAAGAGTATCTATTATCCGCTTTCGTTTCTGTTGATTTTATACGGGAATGCATCTTCATTCTTCAAGGTAAAACATTCATGGTAATAATTGATTTACCATTATGTTGCCCCAATATATAATTATGAGTTATCCCGTCGGCTGAAACCATTCCCGTAGTCAACCGCCAATCCACCCCCAAACAACCACAATGAAGGGCCATGATTTCATAAATTCGATGTTACCAGACGAGCTGATCCTCGAAATCTTCCGTAATCTCGAATCGAAATCGAGCAGGGACGCATGCTCTCTCGTCTGCCGGCGTTGGTTGACCCTAGAACGCTTCAGCCGTGACACAATTCGCATCGGTGCCTCCGGCAGCCCTGATGCACTCGTTGATCTTCTCGCTCGCCGGTTTCCTAATGTCACCAACGTTTACATCGACGAGCGCCTCTCGGTCTCTCTCCCCGTCGATTTTGTAAGTTTGTTTTCCCAAATTTTGATCTGCTTTTAGGGTTTGGTATCAATTTGTTGATTTATTGACACTCCTGCTAGCCACATAGGTATAAAAACTTGCGCTAGCCTATCAATCTGGAAAATGTTTCTGGTAGATGTTGAATTTTGATATATTTAACAGTGGACATTGGAATATTTGAATTGACAGGATAATTGTTGAAGGTCTTACTCGTCAGTTTGGGACACGGATATAAGAATAATAGTCTTTCATAGCTATACATAACAGAATTACAATAGTTACGTAGTGCTTATGAAGTATAAACAGTTAGCTATGACTGGGAACTGAAAAAACTGCATACCGTTTCATGAAAACATTTGATCTGGACATCTGGTACTTATGATTTCATACTTTCATAAAACAGACGAACATGAATATATTTATCTTTGTGTTTACCAAATTTCTCATGAAGAGGATTGACAATCTGTATGCCACTTTATTTTGTGAAGTTCAAATATTTAAGCAGATTCCATCTCATTCTCATATTTGGTTTAACGAGTTTCACAATTTGAGCTTCACATGTCTGACTTTTGAAGTTAGTCAGCTTAAGCCAAGACAAGGACAAATTTTTTTTTTCTTAAACAGCAAACCACTTTCTTTAATTCATAAACTCTGATGGTGATTGGTGAGAATGAGGGCCTATGAATAAGCAGATTAATCAACATTTAAGGAACTGTAGAGCTACTTGAACACTTTGCATCATGAGAAATTGCAGTGCTTGTAAGGACTAACATTGATAAGCTAGAATTAAACTAAATGACTTGTAATAAACTAATAATCGTCTTCAATTCACAACTAAAAGAATTATCCTAAATGACTTTCTATGTGATACTTCTTTTAACTGTTGTTCTAATATTCAAAATTAATAATTAATGACAAAGCTTAGAGACTCTAGCATTCTTTTTTTGTCCCCAAAATACCTATTCGGCATATCTGTATAAATTTCATATTCCCAGGTTTCCCTTCACCTTAAAGAATGAATGATTATGATTTATGATTTCATTATAAAATCTTACATGGTGGTAAAAATGCCAAAACTTTCTCATTTTTGTTGTGAACTGTGAAGCAATATATGATTCCACTCTGCTAGAACTTATGAATTTATATTTTCATTAATGTGGTATCCCTCTTCATGAGGGATATGAAGGCAATTAGTTACTCAGTTGGTTATGTGATTGCAATTGATTGATTAATTAGTCTAATTAACTTTCAAACTCAGATCAAAATTTTAAATCTGATCAATCAAAATAATTATTACCAATGGATGCAGGGAAGAAGGCGCAATGCTAGCCACTCGTCTCTTTCATGGCTCAGGCTTCACTTTGTGTCTGAGAGAAGTGAGGCCGGAGCTAGTGAATCAGATTCATATTGTATATCAGATGCTGGTTTGACAGCTGTTGCTGATGGATTTAGCAATCTTGAGAAATTAAGCTTAATTTGGTGCTCGAATGCGACAAGCGCAGGCCTCAGATCTGTAGCCGAGAAGTGTAGATTCTTGAAATCCTTGGATTTACAGGTAAATATCAGCAATGATAAAACATGTGAACTTTAGAATCTAATTTAACTTCAGTTTTTTATTTCTTTATGAAGGGTTGCTATGTTGGAGATCAAGGTTTAGTGGCTATTGGCAAGTGCTGCAGGCAACTTGAAGTACTAAATTTACGGTTTTGTGAAGGTTTAACCGACACTGGTTTGGTTGAGTTAGCCCTTGGATGCGGAAAGACTTTAAAATGGCTTGGTGTGGCTGCATGTGCTAAAATAACCGATACATCTTTGGAAGCTGTAGGGTCTCATTGCAGTTCTCTTGAAACCTTGTCATTAGATTCGGAATTTGTTCAGAACAAAGGGGTGCTTGCTGTTGCAAAAGGGTGCTCTCTTCTTAGAAATCTAAGCTTGCAGTGCATTAATGTCACTGATGAAGCTTTGACAGCTGTTGGTGTCTTTTGTTCGTCACTAGAGTCATTAGCACTCTTTAGTTTCCAGAGATTTACCGATAAGTTAGTTTTTTCTCTCTTTCTTTACACCTTGTATGATAGAAAAATATGAGAGAAAATAATTGAATATATTAGGTTTCTATTTGTATATATGCATCAATTATTGGCACTGCAGGAGCCTTTGTGCCATTGGGAAGGGATGCAAGAAGTTAAAGAGTCTAATGCTTAGTGATTGCTATTTCTTGAGTGACAAGGGATTAGAAGCAGTTGCAGCTGGTTGCTCTGAACTTGCACATCTTGAAGTTAATGGTTGCCACAATATTGGCACGTACGGGCTTGAAAGTATTGGAAGATCTTGCATGTAAGTTTTCTTATCAATCACTTTCTAGAAATGTTAATATATTTGTTGCTTCACTGATCTCATCCCCACATTAAAAAGACATTTGGTCAAACACGGTTGTCTTTCATTTCTTAACTAATATGTAGGCATGTAGCATCCCATTTTCTATATTGACAATCTCTGCCAATACAACAACACCACCACCTACCCAGTGTCCCAGTGTAATCCCACATTGTGGGGTCGGGAGGAGAGATGAAGACATACCTTACCCCTACCCCAATGTGGTAGAGAGGCTGCTTCGTGGGAGACCCCCGGCTCAAAAAAAGATTTTCTTTAGAAAATCAATTTCTTTTTTTTTAAAATATGTATATGTAAATGTATATGTATATGTATTATTATGGATACTGTTACTATATATTATTATTATTATTATTATTATTTTATTTTATATTTTTTTTAGCAATGTCACACAAGGAGGCAGGGACATATGTTGTATAATTTGTGCCCATTTGGCCATTTTGCATCTACAGCCTTCTTGCTGAAGATTCATGAAGGATCGTATCAGTTTTTTTGAACTAATTGATATTGTTTTCTTCATGCAAGTTATTTTTACAGATGGTATATCCTTTTGTTACTTTAATGAGTAGGCAAGCCAGTTAAATGCGGCACCTGATGAGCTGGATTGTCTTTTTGTCATGTTTTTTCTGGAACTCAAATTCTATATCATGATTTTTTTCTCTTCCTTGTGAAGTTGGTGTTTAAAATATCATCATTACTCATTTGAGGTTTAAATTTTATATGTTCATGTACCATATGTGTCCTTTGTGCGAGACAAAACATTAAGCATTTACGATAAATTTGGACAGAAATCAACAATATATCTATCTGTATTCAACATAAGCAATTAGGTAATGAAAATTTGCATTTTATTGTGGCAAACAACCAATGTTTTCATAACCTGATTGAACATTGAACTGGATGTCTTAGTGGTTCACTTGTCGGACCCGATGACATCATAAATACTTAAAAAATGCAAAAATAATTATAGAATTATAAAAACATCTAAACAAACCTAATCATGCTAAAAATGTAGAATTTGGTTTTAATATTTTATCCTTTGGATTTTAGAGGAAAAAGAAAACCTCAATCCAATCACCGTCCGGTTCGTCGGCTCAACTGAGAGCGGTCAAAACACCCCATTTTGGACTGGTTACCCCACTAGTTCCTGGTCTGGCCTGGTTTTAACAACATTGCAAACAATCATACATTATTCAAAAATATCTTCTACATACGGAGCTGTCTAGTCCCCCTTCAATTATCCTGCTCTGCTTTTTCTTAGGGTTTTAGTTATGTGTCTCCATCTTGCTTGTCTTGCTATAACACTTTGCTAAATTTGAATCACCATGAACACCATTTGCAGGCGCCTTAAGGAGCTAGCTTTACTATATTGTCAAAAAGTAGGCGATGAAGCGTTATCTGAGGTTGGTAAAGGTTGCAAGTATTTGGAAGCCCTTCACTTGGTGGACTGCTCAATCATTGGGGATGATGCTATTTACAGTATAGCTACAGGTTGTAGAAATTTAAAAAGGCTTCATATACGTAGATGTTATGAGGTACTTTACTGTAATAAAATCTTGATTGTGACAAATTTCTTTCACAAATTTGTCTCGTTGATAACGTGAATGTTACTGAACTCTTAGGTTGGGAGCAAGGGGATTATAGCTGTTGGTAGCAATTGTAAATACCTTACAGATCTTAGTATTCGGTTTTGTGACAGGTAAATACTTTCCTTTTTCACCTCATTAAGATGCAAAATATCAGGTGACCGTGATTGTTTAGTGAAGTGCGTCAGTGTCAATTGAATTTAGAAATAACCCAATTGACCTGGTTTTTTAAATGTGTGGCAATTGTGGACCCATGGTTGTATCCCCTACCGTTTGAAATGGATGGACGACTCCAACAGGTAGACTTGGGCTGGAAGCTGGGCAACAATAAGCAGATTAAAGCTAACTTTTAAAATCAGGAATGGTTTTTTACCTAATATTTTTTTTAATTACTTTTTTCTAATAGATGATACATTTGGTTGAAAAAGTATCCATTTAATTGTTTAAAAAATTATTTTTAATGCAAGATAATTTTTGAATAGTTGATAAAATCACGTTTCAATTTTTTATATGTTTATTTTATTGGTTGTTTATGGAAATTGAAATAGTTATAAATCATTTGATTATTTTCTCTAAAACAACCTGTTTTGACCTCATAACTACTTTGATCAGAACCTGTTTTGACCTTAAATCCCCAACCAATCCGAAGGCTTTTTTTTTTTTTTTTTTTTTTTTTTTTTTTTTTTAATATCGGCCTCCTCTAACTCTAACTTGGTATGACCTGTTACTCAACCCCAAGCATGTTATGCTATGCTTCTACCTAAACTATATAAAAAATATTTTCAGGGTAGGAGATGAAGCTCTGGTTGCTATTGGGCAGGGTTGTCCCTTTTTACGCCATTTAAATGTTAGTGGCTGCCACCAAATTGGAGACAATGGAATCATAGCAATTGCAAGAGGGTGCCCTCAGCTAAGCTATCTAGATGTCAGCGTTCTTCAGGTCACCTCTCTCTCTCTCTCTCTCTCTAGCTCTGTGTCCATATACATACATACATATATATAAAATTATATATATTGATAGATAGATAGAGAGATGTTTAATTAAGAACCAATGCTACTTGGGAACCAAAAGAGCCATTTATAGGCACATGATTTAAGAGTCATAAAAGTAACTTACTTAAAGTAGTAGGAAGTTACTTTTTATGTCATTTGAATCATATGGTTATAAATGGTTCTTTTTTGTTCTCAACAACTTGTTGGTTCTTATTTGAATGCATCCCTAAAGTATAAGAAAGTTACTTTTATATTATTTGAATCATGTGGCTATACATGATTATTTTGGTTCGCAAGTAACATTTGTTCTCTATCATATGAGAACCAACAAGTTGAGAATCAAAAAGAACCTTTTTTAGCCATATGAGTTAAGGAGTATAAAACTAATTTTCTTGTACGCAAAGAAAAGTTACTTTTATGCCTTTTAAAGCTAAAAATGATTTTTTTAGTTTTTAATTAATATTAGTTCTTAATTGAGCATCCCTATATATATAATTAACTTAAATTGATGGGCAATTGGTTGGCATGTGCATAGAACTTGAGAGACATGGCATTGGCGGAGGTGGGTGAAGGATGCCCATTGCTAAAAGATATAGTACTGTCACATTGTCGTCAGATAACCGATGTCGGTCTAGACCGTCTTGTTAAAAGATGCAGACTCCTGGAATCCTGCCACATGGTTTACTGCCCCGGAATTACTACAGCTGGTGTAGCCACGGTGATTTCTAGCTGCACCAATATGAAAAAGGTTTTGATCGAGAAGGCTAAGGTCAGTGAGCGGACCCAAAGGCGGGCAGGATCAGTCATCTCTTACCTCTGTGTTGACTTATAGACCATAACCTATAAGCAGATTCGACTTGTTTTATCTCATGAATTATGCTTTTCTTTTTCTTTTTGTTTTTCTTTTTTAATTTGCTGTGTTGCAATAAGGTGATGAGTGTATTTCGTTGTACGTGATTTATTATTCCGGTTTGAAGTTGTAAGGAGGTGTTTGAGTATGTGTTTTAGAATGTATTATTCAGGTTTGAAGTTGTGATAATCAATCTTTTGTATCTGGATAAGTAGATTTTTCTTTTGATGATTTCTTTTATGAAGTAAATAATCAGTTATAAATGACCATTTCTCAAGATGTTGACACACTATAATATAAACGTATACTCGTTTTAAATCTTAAAAACATAAATTTATACTTATTTAAATCTTAAATACATGTAAGTTTGTACATAAATGCAAAAGAAGAAAATCTTGCACATGTATAATATTAATAATAGTAAATTGTAATATGTGTGTACGATGATTGCATTTGTTAGTTATTTTTTTATTTTTTTTTTTTTTAGGGATCGTCTCCTAGATGAAACAAGTGTGTTAAACCTACATTATCAGGTGTGAAGGGGGAGCCATCTGATTCATAATAAACTTGATTCTCGACCATTTTAAATGTAACATCACGGTGTTAAAATATCCATGTTTAAAGCTTGTAGGATTATTACAAAATAAAAGGTATTCATGTTTCTTCGTTTCTACATTTTAGTTATATGAGTTCGGGCAAATATATTATAAAATTCACTACATTTTATGTTTTTTCTTACAAAAGTCTTTTAACAAAATTTTTGCATGCAAATAACCAACATATTTTCTGTTTTTATTCTCATAAAAGTCTCTCGACTAAATTTTTATACATAAACCAACATAGTTTATGTTTTTTGTCACAAAAATCTTTCAACAATTTTAATAGAAATTAAAGTTCCTTTTGAAATATTAAATTTAAACAGTCATGGGGAAAAAAATTAAAACAACTCTTGTACCGATTTGTTTTTTTACGTTTTTTTTTTATAATGATCATTTAACTTGTTTAAATTGTAAAGTGAACTATTGAATAACTCTTATTAAAAAACAAAAAAGTCTTAATTTTTGTGTGTAAAAAGTTGTTTTTTTAGTCTTAAGAAAAACAGAAAAGATTGTGATTAATACGTTTGTTATTTATTATTTCTTATGGATTATGGATGTGATGATATCAATATCATTATTAGGTCCACTGTCTACACCGTGACCATATCACACGCAATTACGCAAATATTAATCCCCCATAAATTAAGCTAAATCAAAATTCAATCCGGTTCGATTCCTATCAAAATTCACAATAACCGGTTGTCACCACAAGTTTCTGTAAATCAAATCGGCTACAAATATGCATTGATTTTGTTTCCATTTCCGTCGTCTTCTCAGCATCATAAGTAGGATGATGAATGCTCGCAAGTTTTCTGGACTTGGAATAACCATGTTGCTTGCTGATAACTGCTGTTTTTCACATCGCTGAAACCCTGATCTAAGTTGTCATTACCGGTATGCAAAGGTACAAAACCCTAGTTTCTTATTATTTTGCAAAATTGCTGCATTGTTGTATTATTCTCCATTTTAAGTTGTTTATGAGTTTTGTTTGTATATTCGCTGTCTGTCGAGCTAGTGTTTTTGTTATTGTCATTGAGTTAATTTTAGAGCCCTAAGAGTTAACTTTGATTTATAATGTCAAAAGCTGTAGTTTCCAATTGTTAGAGTGACATATGTTTTGAAAGTCACTTCATCTGTGCTAGTTGATGCTGCCTAAAAATTTGTCTGAAAACACTTCGGAGTCTATATCATTTCATATATGATTTAAAACCTTTGTCTCTGTATTCTGAAAATGAGACAAGAACATGAATTTTATGTTATTGTGTTACATTGTTATCTTCATTTTGTACGGGGACCAATTGTTTAATGGTGTTACTAATTACGAATAAGCTTTCTTTCTTTATATGACCGAAATCACTTGTCATTCTTCTAGATTTGGGACGTCGGTGGATTTATAGATTTTGTAACAACTTTTGGATTAGGATGCCTGTAGGATCTTAATGGCCCAAACTTCTTGACTAGCATGTAAAAAACATGGTCATGATTTTCTTTATTCTTTCACTGTTTTGAATTCTTCTCTAGTATATGGTAAAGACACCTGGTTTGGGGTAAATGATTGGGTAGAATTGGTATTAGTTGACTGATGTGAGAAGGACAAAAGAGCATTTTTCTCTATTTTTAAAAATACAGTGTCTGTCAAATTATGTTGTTGGCATTCTAGATCATTACATTGTTATTTTTGACAATTGACCTACCGTTACTGAATAAAACTACGTATTCTTTGTTGTACCTTATTAAATAGCAGGATTGCTCCTGTATTTGTATATCTTGTGAACATTATTGTGTGACTAACTACTATATATGGGCCTTAAATGCAAGATACAAGTAATAACGATGGTACATATGTTGCTGATGCTTCTCTAGTTCCTAGACAACATGGTTTTGCATGTCTACATTTATGAGAGTTGATCATTTGGTATAGAGAATGTTTGGTGAAAAATAACTTGTTCAGATGCATGGTTGGAGAAATCTCTAGTTGCTAGTCGGCCGGCGAGGTAGGGACTAGGGATTAATCGGATTGGAATTTTTATATAATATTTTTCAAAATTTTATATATTTTCATACAAATACACACAACAATATAAATATAATACTTCAAAATTCAAATATTTTTCTAATAAACTTAAAGATAATAAACAAAGCACTTAAAAATTCAAACATTAACATAAGCATCCTTGGGAGTCGACTGAGACCGATCGTGCGCAACTGCTTTTTGACCAATCGATCGTGATTATAGGAGTCGACTGAGATCGGGAAGAAGAAAAAGCACCATTTCTTTGGGCTTGGACCGAAATTTTTGGCTTAGACATAAAATTATTGGTCTGTTGACCGATTTTTTTCCCTTGGACCGATTAACCCGACTTGGTCCAACTAGCGTCGACTAGCGATTTTTGAACCGACTAGGCAAAAACGCAAAATTTAATATAGCGATTATTCCCGATTAATCGGCCGATTAATCCTGATTTTTACAACACTGTTCAGATGTTGAACTTTCGTTTTAATGTATTCACGACAATCACCTCGCTAGTTGACCATACATGTAGAATTATAAAAGCATATAGGTTAACATTTTTACTCTCTAAATTTGGTTTTAGATCTTCATTCAGTGATGGTTTGAAAAATCAAATATCAATAATTTGTAAGAAGCCTCATAATGCAAAATTTTCATCTTCCACCAGTACGGTTTTTTCATGAATGAACTATATTAAGGACCCATGTTTAAACTTCTTCAATATTTGGAACTATAGAAGCATAAACAAAATTCTGGCTCTTTTTTTGAGGTCAACAACTTAACATAAAACTAGATTCATTGTAACTATTTAGAACGATATTAGATAGTTCTCATATAATGGCCGCACTTTCTTTATTTAGGATGTCTGAAGTTAATGCAACTTTTTATATATCAACAAAATTTCAATAATTTATTTGTGCACCAGTGTCCAGTAATCAATGACATTGATTTCATTACTTTAGCCAGAAAGATTCCTCTTTGTTTTCCATCAAGTATGGGCGTCATAGAGGCCAAATAATTGTCATATATGTTATTTGAATATGGATCCAATCAAAAGTTTGCATTCAATCTGGGATTGAAGGCCTGTCATGTTTCAATTTTGAGCTATTTCTGACTTCTGCAATTGCACAACCATCTCAATAATTCCTACTATTAGAATCATTTAATAATGATATGAAATCCAAGGGAATATGGGTTGTAATTTCTATAGCTCTAATACATTACCTCTTTTTCCCTGTATTCTTGTTTCAGGATTCAATATGAATAGGCAAGATCTAGGCAACACCATGACCATAAGAGCAAGACCAGGTCCAGCAGTTTTCAAAATAAATGGGCAAAAAGAAGACGGAGAGTCTAGAACCGAGCCATGTATAGGTTTAGAATTTGATTCAGCTGAAGCAGCACAAGAATACTATACATCTTATGCAACTCAATATGGATTCAGGATTAGAATCGGTCAACTTTACAGATCGAGAGTTGATGGGTCAATTATTTCAAGGAGATACGTGTGTTCAAGAGAAGGTTTTCAAACCCCTTTAAGAACAGGCTGTCCAGCTTTCATAAGAGTACAAAAGAGCGATTCTGGAAAATGGGTTTTAGCGAACATAAAAACTGAACACAATCATGATCTTGATTTCTTAGGTGAAAGTTGCCCCCCAATAATTCAAAGAAAAGCCATTCCCGCCCCTAAACCAATAACGGTTGTGTCATCAAGAACCGGAATCAGATCACTTGAAGATGATGACCTGTCTGGTGTTATGGATCTTAAACGGCTGAAACATGAAGAACTAGAACCTGATTTGAGAGGTGAACCGTACAAAGGTCTTACTTTCACATCTGCTAATGAAGCTTACAAATTTTACTACACTTATGCAGTTAACACGGGTTTCAATGTTCGAATCGGTCAGTTATTTCGTGCAAAAAACGATGGGTCCATAACTTCTAGAAGATTTGTGTGTTCAAAAGAAGGGCATCAACACCCTTCAAGAGTTGGGTGTGGAGCATTCATGAGAATACAAAGGCAAGGAACAAGTCTATGGGTTGTTGACCGTTTATCAAAAGAACACAATCATGAACTCGACTCATCTCAAGACCCAATTCACAGAAATGTTAGATCTTTCAAGGAGGAATTAATTAACGGGTTGGAAGATTTGGATTTACTCGAAACAAATGGTGGTCTTAGTTTAGTTAAAAGAGATAGAGGATGCGGAATCGGAACTCGGTGGTATAACGTGCTTCTAGAATATTTTCAAACCCGTCAATCTGAAGACACAGGTTTCTTTTATGCAATAGAAGTTGATAATGGGAGATGCATGAGTGTCTTCTGGGCTGATGGACGGTCAAGATTCTCTTGCACCCAATTTGGTGATGTGATTGTTTTGGACACATCATACAAGAGATCGAGTTACACAGTCCCGTTCGCTTCGTTTGTTGGTATGAATCACCATAGACAGCCTGTGCTTTTGGGATGCGCTTTAATCTCAGATGAATCTAAAGAATCATTTACATGGGTTTTCCAAACATGGGTTCGGGCCATGTCTGGAAAACGACCCATTTCCATCATTGCAGACCAAGACATACCCATTCAAAGCTCAATTGCACAAGTTTTTCCAGGAGCACATCATCGGTTTTCCCCATGGCAGATTCTTGCTAAGGAACATGAAAACCTGGGAGCGTTACGTTCCATGGGAGAATTCAAACTTGAATATGAAAATTGTATTTCACAAAGCCAAATCGCGAGTGAATTTGATTCTGCATGGGATATCCTTATCACAAAATACAATCTAAAAGACAACACTTGGTTAAAAGAAATGTACAGAATGAGAAAAAGTTGGGTCCCATTGTATATACGGGACACGTTTTTTGCAGGCATCCCAGCAGACGGAACTATGAAATCTTATTTTGCAACATTTCTAACACCCCAAGTTCCTCTTACTGAATTCCTAACGTGTTATGAGAAAGCTATCGAGCATAACCGCGAAGAAGAAAGAAAAGAAGATCTTAATGCATTTAACTCGCAACCCGTTCTTCATACAAAAGACCCATTAGAGGAACAATGCAGCCGGCTTTACACAATAACCGTATTCAAAGTATTTCAAAAAGAGCTTCTAGAAAGCTACAGCTATGTTGGATTAAAGATAAACATTGAGGGTGCGATCAGCAGATATTTAGTCCAAAGATGTGGGAATGGAGATGAAAGAAATACAGTTGCTTTTAATGCTTCAAATCTTAACATCAGTTGCAGTTGCAGGATGTTTGAGTTTGAGGGTGTTGTGTGTCGGCATGCGTTGAAAGTTTTCCAAATAATGAACGTTACGGAAATCCCGTCTCGTTACATTTTGCATAGGTGGACTAAAAATGCTAAATATGGAATTCTTCGTGATGTTGATTCTGGTGGTGGTTCTGAGGATTTTAAGGCATTGATGGTATGGAGTTTAAGGGAAGAAGCTCATAGTTATATTGATGCGGGTGTAGCTTCTATAGAACGATATAAACTGGCTTTTGAGATATTGCAGGAAGGTAGGCGTAATCTCTGCTGGCAAAATTGACAAGAATATGTTTGAACAAAGATATGTTATTTCTCATCTCTTATTAACCTTTTGAAATTTCCAGTCTATGTAGGATTAAAGATTTTAATATCAATCAAATTTAGGTTTCTTACATCTAAAGTAGCAACTAATGGTGCCTTTTGTAAACTGTTTTTTTTCTTTCCCTCTAAGATGAATAGTGTTTACAAAGTGGTTGCCTATTTGATAGGAGTTGCAAAGTAGGCAGGTGGTCAAATCTGATGAATTTTTGGTACGGGTAAAATGGTATCTCAGGTTGACAAAAATGGTTTTTCTCCTAAATTTCATGATGCAATTGATTCGTAGGGGTGTTCATAAAACGGGTCCAAATCTTACTGTTTGAGATTTATATGGTGTAGGACTCTAGGTATAACGATTCGTTTCCTTGTTTAGAACCTGGAATCTAGCGTTTATTTTCTCCTTTTATTTTCCATTGTTGAAATATATAGTTATTAAAGTGCTTGTAACCCAATGATATCTAGGCATGTGCAAAATGTTGTCCCTTTCCATGAGGTCAAGGTTTGAATCTTGCAGTGAACAATGGAAATGAAATCTATAGATATGCATATGTATGACCCAACTGGAATTGGTACTGTTCCAAACCGGTCCTAACCCTATGCAAACTGCCGGTTTGAGAACCTTCATGCCCGAACCAGACCAAGAAAAGTAGTTAACAAAATAGGTTAAAACTAGAACCCATGAACCAGACCAATAAAAATAGGTAACAAAATAGGTTAAAACTAGAGCCAAATCGAACCGAACCAACCACTTTCCTCTTATAAACTGGTTCCAAACCCTAACAACTTACACTTGAGTTAAAATCAGTTTTGAATTTCTTCCTCAATTTGTGTTGGTAATTGCGTCCTATAACATCAAAACAAAATGAGCCGTATACTGTAGTGGGAAGTGGGAATTAGGAACTACGGGTCGTTAAACGGATCTTGTAGATGCATTACCAGGCTACAGGCTAATATGGAACTGGCCAACTGGGGCGAGTATTATTAACGAGAATGAATCAATATATATATAAAAGAAACGAAGAGCAAGAAAACAGTTAAATAAAGCTGACTAGGGTAACTTTATACAAATTGATTAATTTTTATAACTATTTCAGTTAAGTCATCCAGTTTTTTACTTTACTTTATTTTTTTCGCTCAACTTATTGATGATGTTTTAATATTATATATTTTACTTATTTAACATATTAAATTGCTAACTTGATACTTTTTTTAATTTTTCTGTATATGTGTGTACACACATTTGTATATGTGTGTATATAACTTTATAGAAGCATAACAAATTGAATGAGTAAATTGAAATAAAAAAAAAGCTTCAATGATTTAATTGAAACAACTGTAATTGTTAATATTTTTATGGAGTTATCACAATTAATAATAGAGGTTGATTGTATTAATTTTGTCAACCTATGAGGTCATAGATTATGTAATTGTATAATTAATAGTTAAATATTTTTGAGAGGGTTTAAGTTATCCTAGAAAGAGTATTTAAGCTATAAAACATAAGAATAAATTTAACAATCAAAATTTCAAATTAATGGTTGAGATCAACTTTGGAAAAAAAAAATTGTTCGAATGATATTTCAACCATTTTTACATTTGTTCTTTATCATCAAGTTTCTAAACTCTTTTTTAACGATTATAACTTTTGTATTTTATTATTTAAAAAAAAATACATTATAAAGATAATTGTTTATATGTTTAGTATGAACATATTATTGTTATATAAAAAATTTTTAAAAAAATCATGTTTTTCACCTTTTTATGTTTTACATTGCATCATTGTGTTTTTCTGTTTGTTATTATATTTTTGTTTTTCTAAAATGATAAGTTATGAAAATATAATGTTAAAATAAAATCAATGTGATTCTTATATTTAAAACATAATAATAAAAAATAACCAATTTATTTTATACATAAAAATTAAAAGACAACAAAAAATAATATGAAATGACTTAGAATGGAAAAACAATGTATATATAACATAGGGTTATGGAAAAACAATGTATTTTATACATGTCATTGTGTCTTTTGTGTTTCATGCTCAATGTTGTATTTTCTTAAACAATTTAAGACACAATCATGTTATACATAATAGCAAACAAGGATTACATAACGACGAGTATGAATTACACAATGATATTTAAAAAAGACACAATTACCTGTAAAAAATACAAAAAAATAATCACATACAAACGTTTAAAAAGACACAAATACGATAATTAGACACAATAAATTGAAAATTTTTTCATTTTTTATAGCAACATTATACTCATTTTGATGTTTTCAGAACCGAACCGGACGTTTACTGGATACTGTTCGGGCCGGTCGAATCGGTTTCAAGAACCGGATGTCATAATGAATATATTATATATATATAATACTCCAAAATAAATTATACAATTATAAACACATTTATTCAAACATAAATAATGTTTAAACAAACATAATAATGTTGATAAAAATATATCATTTGGTTTTAATGTTTTAATCCTTACATTTTAGTTAAAAAAAATTAAAAAAAATAAAAATCCGATCCGACTAGTGTACAGGCTCAACCGGCCAGTCAGGTTGAAAGCGGTTGACAAGCACATTTTGGCCGGGTCAACCCACCGGTTCCCCGTCCGACCGGCTGGTACGAATATTAAAATAGTGGTTATTACACACTTTAACCTTTTTATTTATTTATTTATTTTAACATTAAACTCGTACTATAAATTTTGTATAGAGTTAGACTATATGTAGTGAGAAGGCAAGTGGGCGTGGGGGCAAGGGTCACACCCTTATGGCGCCATCCACCAACTACAAAGAGGCGTGACTGAGACATGGTGGGTAACAGTTACAACGTGAGGGTGGTCACGGGAAGACTGTGTGATGGGGGGAAGAGAGGAGCCGTTGGGGAGGGGGATGTTGGAATTTTTAATAATAAATATGTTTTATTATTATTATTATTATTATTATTCGTATATATTACGAATATGACTATTGTAGACTACGGAGCTAAGATGAATGAAATATCTATACTCAAAATTGTGTTGTGTAAAACATTAAAAAGAAAAGGAAATGGAAAAAAATAAAATAAAAACATTTCATCCACCTGTTTAAATGGCCATGACTTAGTTTTAATTAAGCCATGAATATATCCTCACAGTAGGCAGCTTAGCTGTGATTATGAAGTCAGGTGAGAAGCGTTATGGGCAACCTTTGGAATGTCATGTGCTACATGTACAAATAAAGACATTTGGTCTCTTGTTTTACTTGCTAAATTTTGAAATCTCTACCACATTTAAGAGACACAAACACAAGCTTCAAAAGTTCACAACACAAGAAGAAACTTTGTCAAGATCTCAACAATCTACAACGATCTATTCTTTCATTGAAAAACACTCTTGTTTCAGGTAATGTTTCAGGTTTTTGGTGAACTCCGACAGTTCATACTCCTTCGATTTTTGTACACTGGGAAACAGTCGGGTTCATCTGGGTGGCCCAAAATTTGTTTTAAGGGACCTCCGTTGAACAGAAATCCTCAGTCACAGAACTCATTTCAATTTGTTTTATCTTATGATATACTTCTTACTTTTAATTTAAATTTTAGAAACATGTTTCATCTTATGCTATACTTTCGTCTTGTAATTTAAATTCTAGCACTTTTATATTCTTGTAATAATTTATTTTTACATTTTGTATTTCTCTGAATTGTAATTCGAGTAATTGAATAATAAAAGTATTTGTTTATTTTTGAACGGTGTTTCTACAGGGGAAAGGGGCGTTATGGGGGTGATGACCCGATACGCATATGTATGTGAAGGTTGTGTGTCGTGTGATGATTTTAATTGTTTACGCAACGCCTATGTCAAGTAATGGAGTGTGATAAATACACACAGCCTTACATAAGACGTATAATCTTCTCTGACACCTACTAATTAAACAATGATTAGTTTCGTATATGTTTATATGAGACGTATATAAGTTCAACCATTAACACTGAAAAATTATAACAAATACTGATTGTCTCTCAATACGTCTTAGTATAGATTTATACGAGGTTTATAAAAGTTGCTATTCTAAAGCCAAAAATTATATGTTCTTAAAAACAACGTTTTAAACTTACTTAAAAATTTAAAACAAAAACATATTATTAACTTTTTTATAAATTAATAAATTAACAATATGTTTTTAAATAAAACATGCCGGTTTAAAGTTTAGGTATTTGAGAGAGTCGGGATGAAAAGATTTTTATTCCGTTTCTAAATTTGTAAAGTATTTTCTTTGATTCATTGCTTCATTTTGTTAAATCTTTCACATTGCCTAAAATTAACCGGATAACATTGATAAAGTTGTAAAGTAACGCTTAAAGGTTATAAAATTTAGAATTTTATTCTGATAGGAAGTCGACGTTAATTATAAAATATTGCGTTCAAAAAAGAAAAAAGTAATAATAATAATAAATAAATAAACATCGTTCACATGATTACTCAAATATTAATATTCTAATAAGCCATGACACGAAAGTAAAACATAAAAAATGGGATGTTTGAGACTTATATTTGTGTTCGTAATCCTCGTTAGTGACATTTGTTTTCCGATACTTTGATTTATTGTTTTAAGACGGATTAACAACAGGTGCGGTTGGTTTTTCGTCTGAGTTTTGATATTCGTAATATTGTCACCACCGTCGTGATTAAATACTCATATCAACAGGGCAAATTTTTAATATTGTGCATTTATTTTTCGGTTCGTATTCTTTGCGAACGACACTTGTTTTTGCGACAATTCAGTTTACTGTTTTAGGACGATCAACAACCGTTACGACTAGTTTTTTGGTCCGTGTTTTGATATTCATGTTGTTGTCACTTGTCACAACCGTTGTAATTGAATACTCACGTCAGTAAAGTGATATGACTCAATTTATTTATTGCTAGTATTTTAATTTAATAGTTATGTTTTTTTCTAATCAAAATACTAAGTTAACAACATTTCTTTTGGTTTTACTAAGTTACAATATTTCTTTTGGTTTATCAAACTATTTATAGTAATTTCTTATAACTAAATGAATATAGATAATTAACTTTTCTTGTTGCTAAACACAAGTCTTTCCTGTCCTCTCCTTCCCCTTGTTTCCATCCCACAATTCAAGCCATATGTTTCGCATAAAACTACAACTCACAAACTTCACCTTCTAACATTATTTTCACTTTTAGTTAATTTCCCGAGTCTTTTTAAAAGCTACAAATTTATATATTTATCACATGCAAACTACTTTAATTTGCTCGTTACACTTCCTTCTGCTTCCGCTATGTTCTTGATCATTGTACTCAACGAGTTCAAGCAATGGTAAGAAACTTCCCAACCCGCGGAACCAATCCGTTACCATCGCGCGTGTTCATATTTGCTTTCATCGCGGCTACTATCGCGATAGTTTCGTTTCTTTGTGGAAAAAAGAAACGAAAACGATCCCTTTCATCAAACAACCACACGACACGACCTGGTTCTAATACTGAACCACTTGTCTCAACAACAACAACAACAAATGATCATGCAAACAAGGAGGCGACATATGTCAAGATTGACGATCATTCACCACCCGAATCATCATCGGGCCAAAATGAAAAGAAAGAACTCCCACCACCCCCACGATTGGCAAGCATAAGGGCGACGTCGTGCCGTATTGGGGAGGTCTCAAGCAGATCTCATGGTGCAAAACTGACATCGAGTATGAGTATGCGGTTAACCGGTGGATTAAAGGGGCTGAAAAAAGGGTCAAGAAAGGATGGAAGACGTAACGATGATGAGTCGCTGGTTATTGAAAATGATAAACTGACTCGTGAAGATTCGCTTTTGAATAAAACCATAATTCTTGGTGAAAAATGTCGGATCCCTGATGAGGATGAAGATGATATAATTCTTGATGAAAATGGGCAACGGATCACCACCTTCCATCGGAAGCAATCGTGTTCTTCGATGTCTCGACAAAGCTCAGACAACAATAATCAATATATGATGAATGCATGATATGATTCAATTCATCCCTAGCTATAGCTTATTAAATGAACATCAAATTAATTAAATTGGATATGAATTATTCTTTCACATAATTATTGTAAAATCTGATAAGGTATATGTAGCTTTGATTATTAATATATATTCTTAGATGTTATATCAATGCAAACATTGTTTTTTTGAACGGTTAAATAATACATTTTAAGCCCGGGATCATCCCAAGTAAACCCAATAACAAAAGGTCACTCATGCCCGCGATACGCAGACATCGCTAGTGATTTGACCCGTCCATGCCACCATTTCAGTGGAAATTCACCCTCCGCTGTGGTAAAACGTGTAAACCACGTGAAATATATTGTTACAAGTGAGAGTCGAATCAATGAGCTTCACATGATCCACACACAGATATATATAGACATGCACATGATAGAATTGAGCTCATATATGTATTTTATAGACTCATGTCACATTTACATATACAGTTAATTACGTGTCTACAACAACTAAGCAAATTCGATGAACGCACTTCTTAATCTAGCTAGAAGCAATTGGTTACACTAAACTTCCAACAAAAAACCGTCCTTTTATAAAATAAGTTAAGGCTATTTATTAGCCTAGATGGTCTTTGGACAATAAAGCTTTTTTTTTTTAAATGGCGAATTTCATTAAAACATTAGCAAGAGCTAGCCAAGCAACCAACAAGAGAAAAACCACAAAAATGCAATTACACAAGAAATTTACACCAAGTCTCCCAATCGCCTACTTTCTTTCGGGATCTCTTCGAGATTCATAAAAAGGACAAAAACTTAATATTCTCCAAAATTTTTGTGATCTCCACCTTAGTGTCTTCAAAAATTATCTTATTTCTTTCTTTCCATATACTCCAACAAACTACCAAAATAATGCCTTTGGTCAATAAAGCTTAAATTCCATTTACGAGGCTTGACTACACCTCACAAATAGATCCTTGTTGTGGAGAGTATTTGTGTTTTTCTTGCATGTAACGTGGATTTTTTATATGTAATTGCGTCTTTTTAAAGATCATTGTGTTATTCATAGTTGTTATTGTGTCATCTTTGCTTGACATAATAATTTCTGCAGTATCACCGTGTCTTAAATTGTTCAGAAAACACAACATTGAGCGGAAAACACAAAAGACACAATAACCTGTACAAAAGACACAATGACCTATAAATAAGACACAATGAACTAAAAAACATTTTTTTTTCTATAGCAACACTATATTAATTTTGAAAATAAAAAAAATTCTCGTTATTTTTAATTTCGTATGTATAAGCTATGAACGTTTAAAAAAGGCGGGTGGACTTGATAGAAAGCCAGCAAAAATTATCATTATTAAAATACCATCTAAATAGTAACAATTAATAATTTGTTTAGCTTCTGTTTTGGTACTTCTTGGTGCTAGATTTACGAATGTAAATGTCTTTTATTGTTATTCTAGTTTTATCCATAAGTTTTAACATTATGTGCTTATATTTGAGTTTGTATTACATGAGACTGATGCTTACATTTGCGACAGTTTGATTTATTGTTTTATGACAGAGTAACAACAAATGAAGTTTTTTTTCAAAAGGGTGTTTGTGGGAAAATTATTTACCAAAATGAGTGATTTGAAAAATATTTACCAAAATGGGTGTTTTTCAATTATTTCTTTATTTTTAACTACTTTATGTAACGCCCGTCTCCCGGGACACGTCACTTTGTCGGATTTACTCATAAGCACAATGATAAAATAGATATAACTCAATCGCAGCGGAAATAAAACATATTATACATGAGTAAACCCGATTACACATCTATGTCGTACAACCATTTTTATTTATTTATTTTTACAAAATAAACATCTATGCCAGTCTTCTCAAAACCTGCAGCCAGCATCCACCCATGGTCACTTACGCCAATTGTTTCTTGCCTCGACTAGCTGAGGCATCACCATCTCTACCTGATGTGCATACTAAAATTTGTCAGCTTAAGCTGGTGAGTTCTAAGTTTAATAAACATCTTTAATTTCAAACAATATATTTCAAAAGCATTTCACAAAAGCATACATTGATATACATGTATCATATTATATCAACAACATTTATTTAAAAATCTGTTTTACCCGAAGGTAACTTCTTTACCCGAAGGTAACTTCTTTACCCGAAGGTAACTTCTTACCCGAAGGTAAACTTCTTTACCCGAAGGTAAACTTCTTTACCCGAAGGTAACTTCTTTACCCGAAGGTAAACTTCTTTACCCGAAGGTAACTTCTTTACCCGAAGGTAAACTTCTTTACCCGAAGGTAACTTCTTTACCCGAAGGTAAACTTCTTAACCCGAAGGTAAACTTCTTTACCCGAAGGTACTTTCAAAATTTCTTTTAAAAAACTTTATAATCAGCACCGTAGTGCAAAAACCTTATTCGAAACACCGTCTTTACCTCAGACCTATACACCGGCATTATCCTGTTATATCGAAGGAGCATACGAGTACACACCTTCGGTATACTAGGACCATGTCTTTGTTAGTATATGAGATTTGGACCTCTTGATAACTCTTTTAATAAACTTCTTTTCAAAATAAAGATTCGGGTTGCCTCTTTTTATTTTAAAAAAATACGTACGTAAAATTCGGCATTATCCCGACATAACATTGGTATAAACGGGAAACATCCCGGCATCAATATAATATCATATACATCAATCATTTCAAATATATTTATCATGCATACACATCAGCCCTAAAACATTAAAACAGTAAAAGAGGGCTCATAGAACTCACCTGATCTATGCTTCTATCGTACAATTTTAGCTCCTCAATTCTTATCTTACGTGACCGCCAATTTCCTAATAACATTAGTACGCTAATGGGATTACTTAACGTATCTTTATATTTTTAGGTATTGACTCGAGTCTTTAATTGGACAGCATAACGGCTTATGCTTTTCGGTTTTCTTAAAAATACTTGGGCAGAATTTCGGCTTATAAAACTTTATTTTAGAGTTTTAAGTTGGACAGAACCTCGTCTTATAAATATATATTTTTATAAAATATTTGGGCAGCATCTCGGCATACTCCGTGTTTTACAAAAATGTTGAAAATAGCCTCCACGCATAACATTAGTGAGGTTTTTAAACAAACAATATTTAAATAATTATTTTATGATAATAGTATAATAGGTGGTTACCTCAAAGTAGCCCGTACCAATGCTCGCTTAATAATCTTTGAACGAAATTCTGGTAACTACCGTACCCGCTCAAGGGTTTTAGGAGGGTATTTTGACAGAGTTTTGTTACTGAAGAAAAATGAAAATTTGATCATCGACATTCATCTATTTATAGACGAAGATTCCTTCATTATTAAGAAAGGAATAATATATATATGGTTCAAATCGTTCGACGTATAACTTTCGAATTTCGACATATGTTTAATTGATTATTTTATTATTATTTTATTATTTTATTATTATTATTATTATATTATTATAATTAATTTAGCTTAAATCTTGTTTTTCTCTTATAACTTTTTGCATCTGATGTTCTAAAAATTTCGAATATGCCGTTGAAATCTACTAATTATTCTCTACATTTCTACCCAAGTTTCGTTGAAAACGGAGCAGGGTCAAAAAATAATATATTTTAATATTCACGAGCTTGTATCTTGTTCATACATCATCATATAACGGTTCGGCTTATATCAATGTGATCGTAATTACTTCAGGATTGTTCATAAAAATTTCGAACCCAAACGGTCACAGAAATTCTGCACGTTATTATTAGGCTTTATAACGTGTCCATACATTATCAGATTTTTTTATCATTTATATCCTTTTGATCATAATTACTTTACGAACGTTTATATAAATTTTGAACATAAACGGTTCCCGAAATTTTGCACGTTTATTATTGGGTTGCTAATTTTTATTTTATTATTATTATTTTTTTTTCGGATGTTACACTTTAATATATCATATTACAATTTCTCTATTTTTTTAATCAATTTACTTTAGTCACTTTAGTTTTTCTATTTTGATTAAATCAAAAAAAATTATAATAAACTAGTTAAAAAATTAAGAAATAAGTGAAAAACACCTATTTTAATAAATATTTTTCAAATCTCCTATTTTGTAAAAAAACTCACAACAATAGTTGCATTCGATATTTTGGTCTACATTTTGATATGTTGGATCTATATCAACATGCGGGTAAACTAACCAAAAAAATGAAAACGGAGATCATTGGTAACCGTATCACAAAAAATAAAAATATATATAATTTGATCTAAAATTTAATGATCATTTTTTATATAATCACGAATTTATGTCTACGTATTAATTGATGAGATATAATTGATTATACCATGCGTGAATCCTTTATTGGACCGTTGGGTGTGGTGTGGATTCTGGGGAGGTGGTCACCTCGTGGCTAGCTGGTATCATACCAGAACTCAATGCGATACCACAAAATCAACAAATGAGCAAGAACTTCATGTGGTCACCCTTGAATTGAATTATAGTCTAGTGGTAACTTTTTGACTTTTTTTATAAAATGTCTTGGATTGGAGTCTCACCTAAAGCAAACATTGCTTTGGGTTGAGCCATGTGTTTTTCCTAGTTGTAGGTTTCCTCCTATACGAGTGGGTCAGGTCAACACGATCTGCTATTTGTGCGGAAGGATGATCTATTTGCCATGGTGATTCCGGGTGACCGGACATTTGATGTTAAAAAAAAGGTCGTGAGAATGATACTGTAGGAAAACATGAAGCGAGTTGTGGAAGTGGGATGACCGATTGATAGGTATTAGACCATTCACAGTAGTCACCCCACTGAAATCCTTTCCCACCGAAATATTCTGTTACATTATCATCTCACTGAAAACCTTAAAACTCCAGAGTGGTTACCCCACTGAAAAACCTTCTCCATTGTGTCACATCATCAGTACCACATCCTCACTAAAAAATCTTCCCCACCAATCACAAACAAGAGAAGAAAGCGGGGACTGTGGAAGGCTCATGTTGGTCGCCGTTGGGGTTGGGGGCGGTGTTCCCACTTGACCTCGCCGAAAGGGGTTTCACCGTTGGTGTAGCGGGGCACCCACTGCGGAGAGCCTTATGGTAATGATACTGGACCTTGTTCATATATCTTACGTGAGTACGAGACACATCCACTTATGACGTTATCTGTTTATATAACACTAAATTTAGAGTTACTCTATCGTCATTTTTGCGTATTATGTTTTGGTTAAAATAATGCTTTTTCATACGAACGTTTCAAACTTTCATCTATATTTTAGGCACTAGTAAGCTCCTTCCCGTGATGTACCTTTATGTCGTCAATTCATCTATCCTTCACATGTCTTATTAAATAACAGTTTAAACAACAAATATTTTCATGTTAAACCAAAAACAATAACTTTTTCAAACATTCTTCAAACCCTTAATCGTCCAACCAAGAAATAATCAATTCCTTCTTCAAAATCGTTTACCCCGAAAGTGAAGTAATTTTTGATCATCAACGAGAATACATTGAAGCTGCTATGGAAGCTACGATCTGCTACATTCGTTCTCTAAGACAAGTGGTTGACGAAATTAAAGTGTTTTAATTATTTTAATCCAAAATAAAATTTTCTATCAATATGCAGTCCTTTTGGTATGAATAGCTAATTGTTTTGGCCCTCAAACTTTACTACGATGGTATTGATGCAAATGACGAGGGCATTAATAAGGAAGAGGGTGTTGTGTGATATAATAAAGCTAGCAATGATGAAGATATTGATTTTGTATGCTTGGAAAACAAAGACAATGGATATGAATATATGATGACTCAAATAGTAATTTCTGTATGCTTATAATCATCATCCATGGTCATGTATGTATAATCTATGTGATTTTATGTACAAAAGGTATCTACAACCCAAAAACCCTTGTTAAATTTATGCTAGAAAGAATTCAAGATAAAATCATATAACACCTAGTTAACAACGATCAAATCATGATTAATTTTCATGAAATTTGTTACAAATAAGACATAAACTATCATAAGAATTCATAATCTATCAGGTATAATTATTATTTCATAAGAAATTTTATGATTTTATGTCTTAATTTTCGTTCATCAATCTACGAGAAAATATTACTCTACTTTAAAGGTCATAAATTGAGCAAAATATAACCAAATTGCATTATTTGAGTTTAAATTAAGTTCATAGAGTCATATTTTAAACCCAAGTGGTCTCATAACTTTTTATTAAGATTTGGACATTCAAAACCGCCAACACAAGTTGAGTATCTTAAAATGCACTCTTTTGACAGAATGTTGTACCAACTTTTATGAGTTATATCTCTCTGTAAACAATATTTTCTTTTACCAAATTTAGTGATTCCTGATCTTAAATTTAATTGGTTTTGTGTCTTATCTTTTAAATCTCATTTGTCACACTTTAAATACATAAATTATTCAATACTCATAGGGTAAATGCAAAACAAATATTTAAAATAAATATTTAAACAAACAAACAATGAAAATATTAATATTTATTAATATAATTATTTTATAATTTAAAGTATTAAATTATATGAAGTTTTAATCATATTATATTAAAAACTATCTTATATTACTTAAAAAAGTTATTAATAACTATTTATTATATTATTATATTCAACTTATCTAGCATGTTAATGTATTTTTTTGGGAGAGCGTGTCTAGAAATAAATAAATGTGTCCTAATATTCATACACAAGTTTTTTTTTATACATTATGCTTAAATCAAATCAATCACGTTATACTCACATAATTTTTACTCATATATATATTTTTTAATTAAAAAATATATAAAAAGTTGTTAAACATACAAAAAATTAACCAATATCCATACCCTAAATAAATATTTCTTGAAAACTTTCTCGATCTCTCACTTTCATGACTCTCTCTCTCTAAATGTCATTGGCTCATTGCCTCGTTGATGAGCCACGTACAAAATCGATTACGGGTACTTTCAACATGTTGTCAACTTGTCAGAGTTTTTTACTAAACTAGTGTTTATGGTAAAAGTATTTACCAAAATAGTGTTGTTTGAAAAATAATTACCAAAATGGTGTTTTCTAGGCTTCTATCCATCTAAGATTTGAGTTTAACTTTTTTATATAATTGTTCTTAAAATATTTAAATAAAAACTAATCAAGATTTATAATTCACTTTATATATACATACATATATATATATATTTAATATATATAAAAAAATTAAAAAAAACTTTTTACTGTATGTATCTTACAATTACTATTGAAAAAACTTTAGTAGGGAAAAGTAAATCTTTTTGCAACAAATATTTTTTTGGTTTAAAACTTTATTTTTCTAAATACGTTTTATTGTTAATGAATTTTTTTAAAAATATTATATTTATTTATACGAAAGAATTATTTTTAATATTTTTATAAAGTAAAACAGTTTATAACGTTTCACTACATGCATTTTAATATTTTTATATAATCATACCTTTTAAAAAAAATTTTTTCAGGAAGTAAAATATAATATTTTATTAAATCCATTAACAAAAAAACATATTTAGCTAAATTAAAGCTTAACTAAACCAAAATAATATATGTATTTTTTCTCAAAATGTGTTATTTTCCATGCCGAAACTTTCTCAAAATTAATTCTAAAGTACATGTGAACTTATATTAAAAGATTTTTTTATCATTATATATATATATATATATATATATTTATATCTATCTGTTTGTGTATATATAAATGAATTATAAATCTTGATTAGTTTTTTTTATTTAAATAGTGAAGAACAAATATATGAAGAAAAAGACATCAAATGTAATGATAATGTAAATAATAAATGTCAAATGCAAAAAGTAATCTTAAATATCTAAAACACACTATTTTGGTAATTATTTTTTAAACAACACTATTTTGGTAAATATTTTTACCACCAACACTAATTTGGTAAAAAACTCCAACTTGTCATATCCCACTAAGGGAACATAATTAAGACCGTGTCCTAGTAAATGGAATTAACCGATGATCCTTAACTGGTTGAGGGAAGGTACTATGTCGCTTCAATACTGGGAAGGTCACGTGTTCAAGTTTTAACATAGACAAAATAGATGTTTCATGCTAGGCTAGCGGGTTTTCTCTCATCTATGGTGAGTTTCCTCCTATTGAGTGTGTATATGATCAGATGGATTTATTATCCGTCAGTGATCAAAATTCTTGTTCAAAAAAACAGTAAATGGAATTACGTCATAGTAAAGATTTTTTTTAGAGTTAAATGTCATTTTAGTCCTCGTGGTTTGACAACTTTTGCCATTTTAGTCCGTGTGGTTTGAATTTTGCCATTTTGGTCACTATGGTTTCATTTTATTGTCATTTTCATCCCTATGGCTTCCATTTTATTGCCATTTTAGTCCAATTAAATTTAAAATTTTGGACTAAAATGGCAAAATTTATCAAACCATAAGGATGAAAATGGCAATAAAATGAAACCATAGTGACCAAAATGGCAAAATTCAAACCACAGGGACTAAAATGGCAAAAGTTGTCAAACCATAAGGACTAAAATGACATTTAACTCTTTTTTTTTATTGAAATTATTATTAACTGTTTAAAAGTAATTAATAAATGCATTAGGAAAGAAATATCAAGCAGCTCTCTTCCATCACTTGACCATGATATATATTTAGTAAATGTGAGAATGAAGTCTCCCATCACCTGACCATATAATATATTTAAATTAAGTTATCTCACTTTAAGAACTAAGCTATCGACTAATGATTAATTAGATTATTATAATTTCATATATATTATTTTTAGAAATAAGTATAAATTTTCATATACTTAAAATATTTTAAACAATTTTAATCGAAAAGATCCAAAAAGATCATCAACAAAAATTAGACTTTGACCGATTAGAACTACCTACTAAACCTTCGATATTGTTAAATCGTAAAAGTTGCCAAATAAGTATTGATTATTAATTTTTTTTGAACAGCTAAACAAGTCCCCGGACCCAACAACTCACACACTGCGTGTTGGATATATGATGTCCGATCATCGATAATATCAACGTTGTTATCGGGGTACGATCCAAAGAGTTACACTTTGGAAAATAGTAATGCGATTATGTCTAAAATTTGTTTTAGACATATTCAATTTCACGAATTATTTAAAGTGGTGTGTTATTATTATTTGTAAAATAATAATAATATTGGAGGAATTAATTATTGTGATAATTAATTATAATTAAATTGATAAAGTTTAATTAGTTAAACTTTAGACATTTAATTAAATGTCACTAACTAGTTGCTAGTTAGTAATATGAAGAGTAGTAATTAAATAGTTTAATTACTAAAAGAGTTTAATTAAATTAAAAAAGTTTAATTTAAATTAACATGTGAAATAAAATGGTGGGAAACCAATTTTGAATTGGTAATCCAAGATCCTATTTTTATGGATCTTCTTTAACTTTAAAAAGTGAGATCTAACACCATTTTTCATATGATCTCTTTCACCCACTCTCTCACTCTCTCTCTTGGTGGCCGAAATCCCTCCCTTCTCCTCTTGTATTTTTCGGCCAAAGCACCACCAAACACCACCACCATAACCGAACCACCCTAGGTGGTTTTACAATACCGGGTTATTACGGTGATACGCGATAGAGATCGTGGTTCGTGATTCAAGTCATCTAGCGAGACTAGTATGAGATTAGTATCGAATCCAAGGTGTGTTTTAGGAGGTTCTTCATCGAGGTCAATTCTAAACACCTTATGGTTGTTTTTGTTTATTCGTATGTAACTGGATTCCTGGTTTTGGCAATTTTGTTTATGAAACACAATGTGTAACATAATCGCTTCCGCTATCGTAAAATCTGATTTTATAATTAATATGATTAATTAAAAGTTAAAAAATAGTTACTACAATTCCCAACACTGCGACCAACCCCCGGAAACATTTAAACCTGGGCATTGTCGAGTGCCGAATCGAGGAACTGCCATACCATCTAGGAGGAAACTCACACTGAGAAAACCCCCTAGCTCACCCAGAACATTTTTTACTCCAGACGAGACTCGAACCTAAGACCTCTCAATTCTGATGGTCAAGGAGTACCACTAGACTATAAGCCCAATGATAAGTATTGATTATTAATTGGACATGATTTTTCTGAACGGTGAGTACAAATCAACTTGCCCTCTATGTACACCACCTTTTTTTTGAACAGCTAACCACTCGATTTTGAGATGACAAAATTAATATAGGATTAAAGGGTGAAAGGTATGGGGATTTGAGCGGGATTGTAATAACATTTCGTTAAAATGCATTATATCTCATTTATTTATTAATATGCATATAAGGTAAGATTATTATAAAACACATTAATTTATAAACATGGTGAGAAGAATATTTAAAATATTCAAAAATTAAATTAGAGTTTAATAGAAAATTCATATTAATTAACCAATATGAGTCATTCATTTGAAATAATGAAAATAAATATGTGATACACATAAAAGTTGAATAAAAAATCAAATTTAATATAATTTAATTTGCATTATATATTTATTTTTAAAATTTCAAATAAAGTGACATATGGAATTTAATAATTTTATCTTTAAGACTGATTTTGCATATGATATAATCTATATATATATATAAAGATTTATGTTCTAGTAAAAAAGATTATATCGGTAAAAAGTGTAAGAAGGATTGTAGAGTTAACAAACGATATTTCTTTAATTTTTAAAAAAAGTGATATTTTAATCATTGTGTTTGATGTTTTAGGTCTTTGTCTAATATGTTTTTATCATATTGTTATTTTGTTGTTGTTTTTTATACATTTATAAATTGTTTTTATTTATTTTTTTATGTATTAAAAGTACATAACTATGTTATTTCACTATTGTGTTATCAAAAACTCAATTTTAAAAACATAAATTATCTTAAACTTTAGAAAAATATATTTTGGTCATTGTGTTTTACATTAAAGTCATTGTGTTTTATGTTCATGTCATTTTGTGATATATTTATCATTTTGTTTTATGTTCAGATCACTGTGTAATATACTCATCATTTTGTTTTTATGTTCAGGTAATTGTGTAATATATATATATATATATATATATATATTTATCATTGTTTTTACGTTCGAGTCATTGTGAAATATAATCATTTTACGTTCTGGTCATTGTGTTTTATATATTCATCATTGTGTTATACATTCAGTTCATTATGTTATATGTGTTCATCACTGTGTTATACGTTTTAACTTATTTCTTGTTTTTTTTTTGTTATATATTAAATACTTTTTTTTATGTTTCATATATTATAAGTATACAATTATATTATTTCAACATATTATTTTTCAAAATTTCTTATTTTGGTTACATATATGTCAGCTTATTGTGTCATATGTATTTTTCATTGCGTTTCATGTTTTTAA
Organism: Mikania micrantha; assembly: GCA_009363875.1. Classification (NCBI taxonomy): domain Eukaryota; kingdom Viridiplantae; phylum Streptophyta; class Magnoliopsida; order Asterales; family Asteraceae; genus Mikania; species Mikania micrantha. The sequence continues at coordinate 72,801 of SZYD01001882.1, forward strand.
TTAATTGATTTTATCTTATCATTGTTTTTTATGTATTTGATGTATTTATTTTTGTTATATAATTATGATTTACTAATAAAAAATATGTGATTGTGTTGTTACACCTTTAATATTTTTAAATATCATCATTTTAGGAAAAAAAAATGCAAGACGCAATGACGATCAAAAAAACACAATAACACATTACAAATATAAAAAGTTATGATTGTATCTCTACTATAATAAAAGAGTATTTTTATGAGACACATGTCATCTCTAAATTAATCTAAAAAATTTTTACTGCATCTCTCTATTAAAAATAATAATAATTTTTATTAATTAAATTATAAAATTAATATTAATAATTAAAAATCTTCTTACTATAAAAAATTACTAATTTACTAAAAATTAATAAAATATAATAAAATTCAACAACATCTTATATGTTTATATAATTTTAAAATTATTATATATTTATAATTATTTGTTATTTATAATTTTTAAACACTCCTATTTCTTATTTAACCAACAATTAATAAATGTAATATATAATCTTTATACATTTGTAACATATTATATTTGTTCAACCCATGTAATACATGGGTTTCTATGCTACTATAAAAATAAAAAAATGGGGAACATGAGATAAAGTCACCAAAAAGGTTTATGACTACATACTATTTAGATAACTTTTTAATACAACTTTGATTTCAACCATTAAATTATATATCTAATAGTGCACAATCATTCTCACATTTTTCACAAATCTAATCTTTTCTACTAGCTATAACTTCATCGTATATATTTCTTTTAAGTTTGCATTGATAGCAGGCTTTTAGCATAGTCTTACGAGGTTACTAGCACCGTTAAGAAAAAGTAAAAACATGATCTTAATTGTTTGTAATGCAATGGTGACAAAATTAATTGCAAGGGGCTGCACATCTGGACTTCTAAGTTCTAACGCTCTCATTCCAGACTTTTTAAAGTATTTAACAAAAGCAATATTATTTTGAAATAAAAGCTAAAGACTTTACTTTTTATTTAAAGAAATTTAAAAAGACAATTATTGTTATTGAATCCATCATAAAACAAAATGATCAAATTATAAAAAGTAAAAATTTGTCACATGCCAACCTCACATTAATTTATCTCAGCATTTTGACAATTAAAACATTTTTTACTTTAATCATATACTATTTTATATTTTTACCAACTTTTGTGGCTAAATTGGTTTAAAAAAAGTACATTATTTCTTATACTGATATGAACACCGTGAATGAAATCGGATTGGTTAACACAGCTGAATCTTTGAGATTTGAAGTTTAATTAACTCAATATCTTGAAAACACCAATATATCTTTGACGATCATCGATCGAGCATAGAGTATTAAGGCCATTTAAATAATGATTCACGACAATTATACCACGTTCACGTCCTAATTTGAAGCCGGTTAACCATCGTTAAATTAATTTGATATATATAATTGGTTGAATCTAACAAGCCAACCAGATTTCGAAGGTTAAACTAACCAATTTAATTATTATTAACGTGTTCCGTGTGATAATCTGTAAAATCCAACTTCATACCAACCAAAAGTTAGAAAATAATAACGTTTATCATACTGATAGTGACTTAGAAGCTAGTCAAGTCTATATATATATTTACAAGACTAATAATATACATGACAAATAAACGTCTCTTCATTTTAATTAAAAATTATAAATTGTAATAAAGTTTTCTAAAGCACGTGCCTTCATCAAATTTTTTCAAACTGTAGTATGTATGAATTTTAAAACTCTCAACAAGATAATCGTAATTACGAAATTTATTATATAAACAAGTTGATTTAAATAAAAAGAATATCTTTATGGGTCCATTTAGGCGTGACAAAATTATGTTTTTTTTAAAGGTTACAATGTAAAATCAAACATTTAATTCTCTTTTATTTGATTATACTATTGATATAATCTTTTTCAACAAAATCAACTTTTTTTTTTAAAAAAAGTTAATATATTATCGTATAATTTGCGAAATTATAGTTATAACATGCTTGATTAGTTATAACTTTCTTGATTATCATTATAACTTACGTAATGTTACTCTGGGGAAAGTGAATATGAGGCTGTTAAGCATCTAACTTAGGTATGAAACCTATCAAAACGACGTAGTTTTGATGAAATATCATTAATTATGGTAATTTTTTTGTTCCTATTTTCACTCCATAAATTTTGCACCTACCATAATTAATGATATTTCATCAAAACTACGTCGTTTTGATAGGTTTCACACCTAAGTTAGGTGCTTAACCAGTGGCGGAGCTTGACCCCAAGCGTAGGGGGGGTGAAACTTCAGGGGGGCGAACATAGGGTATATTTTTTTTCCGGGGGGGGGGGGGGAAATAAAAATTTTTAAAAATTTTGCACTACGAATCGGGAAATGTACACCACTGAACGAAAAAATAGGGGGGGCGACCCTCACTATACTTCGCCACTGTGCTTAACAGCCTCATATTCACTTTCCTCTATTACTCTAGGTAATTTTGCACTACGAATCGGGAAATGTACACCACTGAACGAAAAAATAGGGGGGGCGACCCTCACTATACTTCGCCACTGTGCTTAACAGCCTCATATTCACTTTCCTCTATTACTCTAGGTAATTATTATATATTACAAATTACATAACTATTATAACTTTTGTAATTATCATAGACGAATGTACATCTTCTTTGTATATTTGAATATGCTCTTGCCTTGTATCTTTCGTATGCAAAAACGTATAACCTCGACATTCGGTCATCCATAGACTGTCCCAAGGAAGCGACTTTGACCCTAGCCCATGGGCAGACTTATTTTATTGGATTGGAGTCACAATATCTTATTAAGTCTCAACTCTATATAGAACACATATAGTAAAATTCATTTAATCTCATAAGATTTTTGGAGTGACCCATAAATACAATTAAAAAGATTTACGAAATTAAAAACTGGGTTGGGTGGTGAACAAAGATTCGTTAAAATGAATACTAATAAGTTGTTGAAAACCAAAAATAACCATTTGTATTCATAATTTCATATGTTTAAAATTGTAAAAGTACCGCTTTATTTAAAATAGAAAACTTATATGTAATAAATAGTTATTTTAATATTTAAGTATTATTAGTTTTCATTTAGAATGCTAGCGGTGTTCTTTGATTCGATGCTTTGTCTTCGTTGATCAAATATAATAAAATATATATTGTATAAGTTGGGGTGGGCTCGAGCATACGCCTCAGAGCGTCAAATCCGATGGGACGGTTGAAATCCCGTCTTGAGTGTCGTTGTACCAAGCCGTTTCAAAAAAATATATTATACAAGTAGTTCGTGATGCATTTAATTATAGAAATTGGAGGAGGTAGGTACACCGGCTCACATAAGCAAACAAATTATAATAGCCACTTCTTTCCTTCTCTTACTCATACCAAATCCCAGGATACATCGCACCATTCACCTAAAAGCTTCTCTCAGTGTAACCAACCAGCACCGCTTGTGCTTGTAACTAAAAAGTAAGTATCTTTTCTTTGTTTCTTTCAAAATTCTCCTGGGCCTATCCTTTATTCTAAAAACTGGCTCGAGTCACTAAACTATTTAAGTTTAGAAATCGAGCCAGTGTTGTTTAGACGATGGTCTCTCTAACTTATAGCTAAAACCTAAAGAGTAACTCCCCCTCAAACTCCCAAGTTCAACATTAAAAAATAACGTGACAAAGAGATACAATTTACATAATTTTAGATATTTTTTTAATGACTAATATGGATCATTGGGGTATTACATTTCATGCCTTTAGCGATATCATTCGATCATATCTACTACCAAGTCAACAGTTAAGAAGAAAATTAAATACTTTAAGAAAACTCCTTGTCGGCTTCGAACTCAAGACCTTATGGTTTCTGAGTCTTATATATTTCACCATCAAGATTTTGCTGAGCTGTAATGCGATTGGCTACATGATTTCAAATATAAATGCGATAATGAAGTCTTGTTTCTTGAATGGTATTTCTCATTGCATCCTACTGTAATAAAGAAATCGAATTAATAAAAATTAAATAAAAATTTGCGTAAACAAATTTTATAAATCAAAAAAAATTAATTTAAAGTAATATTTTATATTTTACTAAACAATCAAAAGAAATTTTAAGATTAAATTATAATTATAAAATATAATTAAAGGTTTTTAATAAATGGAGGTGTTAATTAATAAAAGAGAGTGTTAATTAATGAATAATTGAATTTATATTTATTTATGTAAAAATATTATGATACAGAGTATGATACAAATAACACCCGTAATTATTAATGTTATAAAATCACAATGCGTTAATACTAAGACAACAATTTATAGAAAATGCTTGGTGGGTACTTGACCGATTTAATATTTCACGTGTGTTTGTCTGAATGTATAATTTGATATGTGTTTATATAGTGTCTGAAAATATGCTTTATAATTTATAGAAGAGAGTGTTCGTTGATAATATTTAAAAAATTAACCCCTAATCTTATTTTTAAACTCATTCTGGCTCTCATATTAAAATACTATATTATTAACCCATGTATTACACGGATTTAATATAATATTAAGTAGTTAATGATGAAAATTTAACAATTATAAAACGATATTTTGATATAAAATGATTAATTCACATATTAATAAATATTTAAAGTAATAAAAAAATAATTAAAAACTCTAATTATTATACAAATGATATATGACATTTTAATGTGTAACAATTAACATCATTGAAATAAATAACGTTAAAAACTTTACTTTGTATTATATTAAAAACTAACTTTTATAAATCAATAATATAAAATACAATTTTTGTAATTATTAAAATTAAACGACCCAATTAAAAATATCGTTAAACATAACGGATCAAAAGTGTAACTTTCTTTATCATTTTTATTACTTCAGTTTTTAAATAAATTAAAAACGTCATTTGTTTATAAAAACCACATTGTATAAATACTCCTTTTATAGTATATTTTATTTAAAAAAATATTTTTTAAGATAACTTGTTTTTACATAAATTTTGTTTTTATTTAAAATAAAATATTTCTTACTATAAAAATTTAGATTTTAGAAAAATTATATTTTATAAAGAATTTTAAGTGTTTTTATAGTAAAAGATAAATTATATATTAGTTATTTATATTATAGTTATTTAATAAGAGAGAAAATATAGTTATTTAATATGAGAGACAATTAAGTAAAATGATAATAATTTGACAAGTGGCAATAATAGTGTAAAAATGCGACATGTGGCAATAGTGGTGTAAGACTTTGACATGCGGCAAAATTGTTATTCTTTTATTATAGAGTATAGATATAGATATAGATGTAGTGTAGATAAAAACTAAATATCTTTAATTTATATTGAGAAAAAACATGTTACTTATATTAATTTTAAGGGTAAAAGAATAATTTAATTATTTTATTTTTTCATCAAATCTTATGGTAATTTGTTTCATTTTCTTTTATTAACTTCAGATTATTTAATGCAAACTTCTTTTAGTTAGATTCTTTATATATATTTTCACATATGTAAACATAAATTTACACATATGGACTTATAACCAAACATTAAATTTAAACAATTAAACAAATAATTAACAAAAAAATGTATACCTAATATATAATTTTACAAATTATATTTGAGTATCATGTTGTGTATTTAAATTGGATCTTAAAATTTTAATTTTACACATCTCTAGATAATCATGTACCACATCCAATAACGATATATAAACAAAATAAATATTTGCTTCATATACCGATGAGGCTATATTTAATGACATTAATTTAAAATTCTGACAACCATTAAAAAAGGAAGAGTATTATATTATTAGACTATCCACAGTGGTCACCCCACTGAAAACCCTTCCCCACTGAAATTTCCTGCCACGTCATCACCCCACTGAAATCCTTTAACACCCACAATGGTCACCCCACTGAAAACTCTTCCCCACTATTCCACGTCATCAACATTTTTTAAATTTATTGATTTATTTAATTTATTTTTTGCAAACAAAAAATATAAACTTAGAATTTAAATTAACCATTCAAATAAAGATACAAATAAAATAAAATTACATTGCAAATTTAAATAAAAAACCATACAAAAAAAAACTAACAATTCAAATAAATTTAACGATATTTATCCAAGAGTTTCTTTTTCATTTTTTGCATTATTTCACGATCTTCGTCGTCGAGCATGTCGGGAGGCATAGACTCAAGTGCTCTGAGGTCGGATCGGAGAGTTTTTTTTCTTCGTGCATTTTTTTCCTTTCTTCGTGTTTTATTTTTTGAAAAGTTGTGAAAGCTTGGAGTTGCTCGGCGAGTTCGGTTGTTGACGTGTTAGAGGAGACGGTTTTGACGACTCGAAGAGGACGCCCGTTTTGTTGTATCTCGACCCGTCGGTCTAAACCGGTTCCGGTGGGGTGTCGAACTCGGCTTCTTCTTCGTCATCCTCTAGGTTAACCGCGTAATTTGTATGTGCGGTCGAACCCCCGGGCGAATACTCGTTCGTTTCGGAATTTTTGGTTCTTTTTGAAGAACCTTGGACCTCGTTGTTGTGTTCTTGGCAAAGAACACGGAATTTTGGCGAGTCTTTTATCGCCACCCAAACGTGGTAGTGGTTAAACGTTTGGCCGTTACTCTTTAGTTGGTATTCTTTTTCGGCCCATTTCAAAACGTTCTCGTCGCTCATCCCGCTTTTTCGGTTGTTTTGCGCAGTTGCTATAGATCCCACTAAACTTTGTTAACTTGGTGCACATATCCTTCCACTTTGAATTTAGTTGATGATACGTGCGGTATTCGGCATCGAAGCCCATCACATTGTGCCACTAACGGTTACCTTTTTCCAAAAATTTTCCCGTTTTTGCGAGTTACCTACAAAAAAAATTTCAAAAGTAAGTTAAAAAATTAAACCCTTTAAAATAATATATAACAAAACTAAGTAATAAAATTTTTACCTTTGGTTTTGTTCTCGGATTCGTCCATGTAACATTTTCCGAGAGCGATCTCTTCATCTTGAGTCCATTGCTTCGGTGTCATTGGACCACTACTCGGCCCTACTCCAGCCGGCTGTTTGTTTTTCTTACCTTTTTTTCGTTTCTGAGTGTCTTGTGTCTCCGGCACGACCTCGTTATCATGTTGGCTCGAGGAAACAAAATCAGATTCGAACCTCGGTTGAGAGAAGGGAGCAAAACCGGGTTGAAAGTTTGAAGGAGATTGGAAGTTTGGTGGATGTTGAAAGTGTTGGATGTTTGGGTTTTGTTGTAGTTGTGCCAAAAAATTCCTAAGCGATTCGGGATCGTACGAGAACGGGTTGAATTCGGGATTGGGATTGTTAGGCCTTGGATTCATGTTTGTGTTATTTTTTAAAAAATATAGAGAGAAAGATGAAGATGAAGAGATTTGGATGGTTTTTTGGGTAAAAAAAAGTTGGGTATTTATTTAGTTTTAAAAAGTTGATTTTTTTTTTTTTTTTTTTTTATTCTACCGTTCACCAACGGTCCTCACCGAGGCATCCAATCACAATTCGAGAATTTCCACGGGGAGCGGGAGCCGTTGGGGCCGGCTGAGCGGGAGCCGCTGGCTAGGGGGGCGGTGTGCCCGCTGGACCCGCCGCGGGGAGGGCACCGCTGGCCTAAGCGGGAGGGTATTGTGGCCGGTCTTACAAACCCGATCCAAAAAAGCGCCCGGTAGTCCAATAATATTTTATAAATACATAGACTAAGCGGCATTTTGTTTAATCTTTAATATCAAACAAAACAAATTTCAACCATTACTAAAGAGTTGAGGTTTTGACACTCTCATACATACGTTAGAGTTTATCATATGAGTAACTACACAATTAAACAAACACCTGACCTTGTGTAATGTGTTAATAAAATATGACTCGACCTGCATTTAAATAAAAACCATAATATAAAAAAGGTTACAGTGATAACCACTAGACAAGACATACTATAGATTTCTTCGAGAGAAGTGTTTACACTTCTAGCCATTAGAATCTAAACTTCTAATCAAGGTAAATTCAATATTCGAATAAGTTCGATTTAAATAGTAAATTCAAATTCAATTAGAAAAAAGGAATGCTAACACGATTTGAAATCTTACCAATGTCACGTAATTGTGTTATTAATTAATAAAAATACTTTTACTTTCAAAAAATGTTGAAAAACTAAACATTGACTTCACTGTGATTGACTGTAGGTGATTATATTTCAGCAATCAAGACGTGTTCCCCTCTAATATAATCCAACTATATATTCAGCTTTACAAATGTTATATTTTTGATTTTAGGCGGCCGTTCGATCTGTTTGAGGTTTGGTTTTTGTTTTCATCGTATCGTGCGAGAGTATATTTAATTCTATACGAGTTATGTCTTTCAAACTACGATCGAAGGGGACGAGCGAAATCAAGAATATTCGTAGGATTTGAGAACAACATAGGAAATTGTCAAATTAATTTCTAGATTAATTAAGGATTTTTGATTTTAGTAAAAAAATTGTTTTAAAAATGAGTTCTTCCAAGGGTTTTCCCTGTCTATCAAGGAGGGTTCCGTTATAGACACCTTGCCGGTGTTATGTAAAGGAACTAATCGCCGGAGGTGTCGCCGGAGGAATTTCGAAAACCGCGGTTGCTCCGTTGGAAAGATCAAGATCTTGGTGCAGGTTAGATTTCATTTCATATAACACTTCCTAAACAAACGAGTCTCACTCAAATTTTGAGGAGTACTGTCTTTCGACTGTACTCCCTCTCTTAATTCGGTTTCGTTAAAGGCGAACATAAACTGAATTAAATTATTTGATTTTCGGTTAAAACCAAACCGAAATGAAATATTTACTAGTTGAAATATTATGTGTCGCATATGAATTACACACTACGGCTTCACTAACGGTTGGTTACTGAAAAAAAACCGTCTATAACCGTTTATACATGGATATGTATATGCAGACACGAACTGACGGGTTCATTCACTGGGAGTTCATCAATCGCTCAAACGGCTACTAAAACAAGAGGGTTTGACAGGACTTTACAAGTATGAAACTTGAGTCTTCAATTCGATCATGCATTTGTGTTCATAATTATAAATCGAATTTCGACATCTAACGACCATGTTTTAATGATGTTTCAGAGGAAATGGTGCTAGCATTCTTCGAATTGTACCATATTCATCGTTGTATTTATGACATACGAGCGATACAAATGTGGATACTAGACAACAAACAACGTATTGGGAACCGGACCCATGGTGGATCTTTTAGCCGGTTCAGCAGCCGGTGGGACTGCTATTATGTGCACGTATCCGCTTGTCTGACTCGCACAAACTGGCCATGAAGTGAGTCCTTGCATGACATGTGTACACGTGTGTGTTTTAAAACATTAATTTTTCATATATGTATGTGTTTTATTTATAGTTGTGGATGCAAAAAGCAAGTTTTGGGGTTGGGACTCGGAACAGTAGCGTTAAAAGCGTGCTAACGAGTGTTTATAGGGAGGCTGGGATCCGAGGATTGTATCGAGGCATAGGTACCCATTCATATGCCTTAACTTAATTAATCGTAATTAAACAAAGTTTGAAAAGGTATATATGTCATTTATCAATTCACACATCCGATTCGTAAACAGACAGGCTCGATAGATGTCTTATAATAAGATAGTCATTTTTTTAGTGGTATACGACCATCACCACCTTTTTATAATCATAAAAAAACAAGATTTATTCAAATTAAACCTATATCTTGAATAAATCTTTATTTTTATAAAAGAATAGCCAAAGTGGACACATGTCAGCTCTCTTATAAACTTTATAAATATTTTTCCATCCTATTTCTCGTATTAAATACTAATTAATTTTATATTGAATTAAATATTAATGATTTTAAAATAATTAAAATTAAACAGTTAAATATCAAATATACGAATCTTCTTATAAGAACATTTTAATTATATAATATCTTAAATATAATTTTATAATTCTTAAATTTGTATATGTAATTGATTATTTTTAAATATTCATCATATATTGTTTTATCAACAATTATTGTATTAAATATAAAAATCTTTAAAATAATTATTTATAACATATTAGATTTGTTCCACACATTGTATAAATTGGTTTCTAACATAGTGTGTAATAAACTCCTAAGAATAATAATATTAAAGAGTACCAGAAATCACATGTTAATGTTTTATATAACATTTAAATACATGCATACATATAAATGTATTAATTTGTTGATTTACTTATAATAATATAGATGTGTTTGATTTTGTGTAATTAAATTAGGTCCAACTCTTATGAGTATTCTGCCACATGCTGGTATGAGGTTTTGCGTTTTATGAAGAACTGAAGAGACATGTCCCGATGAGTATCAGCGATCCATCATAATGAGCCCTTCATGTGGCGTATCTTGGTTTACTTGGTCAAACTGTCACTTATCCTCTAGATGTCATTAAAAGACAAATGCAGGTTCTTCCTTTTTTTTTTTTTTTTTTTTAATATTTGATCCCGATTATCCATCATTATTTTATAACCCAATTTACTTGCATTTATTTTATTATTATTATTATTATTATGTTTAACAATCACATGTCATTGTAAGTAATTAGGTTGATAATCTGCAAGTCCTGGTGGTGCAAGACACAAGAATACATGGAAGGCATTAACACGATTGTTCATCAACAAGGTTGGAGGCAGTTGTTTGCTGGCCTCGGTATTAATTACATCAAGGTCATGCTTCATCTCAAACTGATCGAATGCTACTAAAATGCTTTTTTATTTTATTTTTAATTTTTGGGTGTACTAATTAAGAAGCAAATCATGATTTTTTTAATCATGTTAACATGAGCTTAATTACTATTGTTGACAGATTGTTCCTTCGATGGCCATTGGTTTTGCTACATATGACATGATGAAGTTGTGGCTGCGCATACCTCCTCGACAAAAAGTGCAATCGGTCTCCAATGGTTGAAAAATTTAGCCATGAAATTTGAGAGAAAAATACATCAACTATGATGAAGCTGTCATATATAGGTGATCGATCTATCGATCGAAGGCTGTTAATTAATTTCAAGTCTGCA
>SZYD01001883.1:0-112932 GCA_009363875.1 Mikania micrantha
TTAAGCGTGTAAAAGATAATTTGCTTGTCCTCTTACGAGCAATAATTAATTCAAATTGAAGCCAGTTTATAACAACAATTGATAATTTCATAATTTATCATGCCTAAGTCAAGTATTAGGTAAATCTTTTGAAGCCTTGTTCATATACACAAATACCAACCGTGAACAACGTCTCTTAGAAATGGTATTATCAAATTTCCTTGTATACTGATGCAAACTGAGCATGTGGGTTCTATATTTACTCCTGTCAGTGATGCAAATAGTGGAAGTGTAGCGCCTGTGGCAAGTCTATGAAGAGTTTAATGTTTACTTATTTAGCTACGAGTAAGGATGTAAATCAACCGAACAAACACAAACAACCCCTTATTCGTGTTAGTTCGTTTAACATTTAACTTGTTAACAAACACTAACTTCAACGGAAATTCTTGTTCATGTTTTTTCATTAAGGAACTGAATTTGTTTACGAACGCAAACGGACATATATTATTTAAAAAAAATTCAACATATTGAATTTCGAACATTAGACATAATCATCATATTACATAAATTGAAGCCAATTTCTAACAACAAAATGGTAACATCTTTATTATCTTGCATTCTTATGCATGTTGAGATTGTGGATTGTATATTTACTCTTGCCATTAAAACTAATGTTGAAACTGAGGTGCCTGCTTTACTTTCCAAATATGCGATTCCATTTTGAAGTTAAAACGTTTTGTTAATGATGATTGCTTTTAAGGAACATTCGATGTAAACGGCTAAGTGTACGCGGAAAACAAACTGATGGTGTAATTCACTAGTAATTTTGAATACCCATTACCAAAATAGGTTAACAGTGATACAGATGGAGATAATTTTTTTTCTTGAGGATTGCTTTTTGAGGGACATTGAATAGCAAATTTGGATATCTGATTTCATTATTAAGAGCCCCCTGGTGATTGTTTCCCGCTGGAGATAAATAATTTAACGTATAAATAAGAAAGTGTGAGTGACCAACCTGGAGCTGTTTGAATTTGAATCAGCCTTCCAGGGTGAGGTTACGATTATACCTGTTATTAAATGTTTCAGTCAGGCACATTTAAAAAAGGACTTCGTGGCCTGGTAGGTTGATTTAGTTTTGATCACCGTTAATGATCTCAAAAAGCTAGTCTTATTAGGAGAGGCGCTAATTTATGGTATTAAATCTGAGAGATGCAAAAGAGGAAAAAAAAGTCTCTATTAATCCCACATTGGCTCAGTGAAGATAACAACGATGTATGGACAACCTATAAAACAAGTTGCCCAGGTATGGAGGAAGCATACCTTTCTCGGCCTTTTGGCTAAGATCAAGTGTAGTATCTGTTCTTATCAGTTTAATCTGATACGTGGGCCATCGGCTCACTTGATATTAATCTAATTTTTTATGGGGAAAGATCCATTACAATAGCTTGCTATTGGGGTCTTTGCGTGTCGTCTTAGCGTTGCACTGCTTTTGATTTGGCGCACCCCTCCAATTGTAGTCTTATGCTTTTGTGATTTTAATTAAATGACCGGGATTTGATGATTGAAGGCCCAAACCAAACCTGAAAGGAGCTTGATTGTTTCTTCGTTAAATATATACTTGTTTTGGTGCTTAAACCGAAAAATAATGTTCTCGTCAAATTGATTTGGTCCTGCTACTTCTCAATGTTTTCATATATGATATTTAAATATTTTTATTAAGAAAAGCCTGAGGAAAGGTTTAAGAGAAACATCAAAACCATGAAATTTGCTTGGTTTCTTTAAGCATTAGCCTGTTTGTGAATGCTTTTTCCGGCCCTAAATTAGAAAGTTGTGTTTAGTTTCTTGTTCTCTGATGAAGAGATGGTAATACCTAAAGGTTCTATCATCGCAATGCAATATGATCTATATCCTAAAAGGCTTTTAGGATGAATAACACAAATCCGAGGTATGTGATCTTTTAAAATAAAGATCTCAGCCAGTTTCCCCCTTTTTCTCTTTTAAAGAATTTATATAAGGTTAAATTTAGTGCAATTTTACTTCCGACCCTTGAGGGCGCACACATATATACATTATATGCGTGCACCGCCAATGGGGCGCCTAGGTAGGCGGTAACATGTATAGCCAATTCTGTGACCATTCATGTTTTGCAGGAATGACACGTCACAAGTTTATTCATAGTAATATAAATATCATGGATCATGCTATATGGGAATTTCAGCTTTATTTATGTTTCTTGGTTTACTCGCCTTATGCAATTGCTTGCAACATCATGTTATTTCTTTTCCTGGTTCTTAATTTTATTTTATTTTATTTTGCAGAAACCAGTTGTGACCAGAACCTACATGTCAGCGAAATAAATAAATATGTTGCAAATTGTTATCAAAGTTTATTATCGTTCATGCACCAATGATAAATTGCATCGTCATTTGTTTAAACATTAACACCATTACTTTATTGCCCACATTGGTACTTTTGTACCAGTAAGTGGTAGGTTTAGTGTTTAGTAGTTAGTTTTTTTCTGTATATTTCATTATAATGATTTTGAAATGCATTTACTAATATGCAGTTGATCACCATGATGACAAATGATGGGAGTTTTATGTGCTATGGTTACCAAGCTTTTATGGCTTCTAAAAATCCACTTTTATGCTAAGATAAATCTAAGGTAAATTTGACTGAGATCTTACAAGCCAACATTAGTGCATTAGGCTGTAAATTCTTTATGGGACTCCTTTTTCTGGTTATGATATTAGCAATATCATCTTTAATCATTTGGATCTTGACAAGTTAGCATTTTAAGCTCATGCAAAGGTAACATGGTGACAAACTTGTGTTTCGATTTTTGAATGGCTACAAATTTAAATATTCCTTAGACTCACATTTTATCATATATGCATGCTTTCCTGTCCATTTTACCTCTTTATTTGTAGTCTCCATTCATTTGCAAACCTTTTCCTTCATAAATATATGCAGCCGGATGAACCAAGGCAGATATACGACTTGTAAGTTGCTCTGTGTATCTACTGCACTAATATGATTGTCTAACAAGCATGCGATCGGCATTAAAACTTGCATGTCTTTCTTACATGTATAGAGACAAACTGCATCCATGAGTTGTTTATGTAAATCAAATAGGGTTGTTATGTCTGTTTTTTTAACCATGATTGATATTTTCTAGCACCTAAAGGACAAGGCCAAAAAAAAACAGATAATACAAACCCATGACCATGAACTTTTTTCATCATGAGTATGTAACTAATGGATATTATTATTAATATATAGACATTGGTGTTTCTAACTTCTCTGAGGAGTAATCTTGGCCCTATAAAATGGCTAAGATTAAATGCTGACCATGTAAAATCCTTTTTTACGGCAGTTTAAAAGCGGTTACACGTGGTTACCTGCTATCTGTAATTGGTTGCACTGGACGGTTTTCTTTCCTCGTATTTCTCCCCACGTACGTTTTCTCCGAACAGTTATTGTGAGTCTTCATTTACTTCTCAATACCCTTTCTCCCTCATTTCTCCTAAGAGCAATGCTTGAAGTTCGATTTCAAGACGTGGCCATCCCCGTTGCTTAGTTGACCAACGTTGCCATTTAAGCAACCTTCACCGCCGCTCAATCGATCGTAGCCGTCGCCCAATCGACCATCAAAGCTACTCTATCGGTGGTTACTAGAAAATCGGCCAATTTATGTTGCTTCAAAACTACTTGATCGATTGTTCATGAAAATAAAATTAATTTTGTGTTTTTATTCATTTTCCTTTAGGGCCTAAAATTCGATTATAATCCGTTATAATGGAATTGCAAGAGATAGGTTGGTCAGGTTTCAAGATCTTGGATGAAAAGATGATTTTACCACTCGGATGCTAGAAGCTTCGCTGATAAAGAAAGGTAACCTTTCTTTGACTGGTTTTCGTTTTTTGAATTCTTCCACCTCACTATTAAAATTATACGTAAAAGTAATTAATAATCACATTGGTTTTAAAAGATGAAACTTTGTTGAATTTGGAAGTTGCTTCCTCCTTAACATGTGATTATTTGCTCAGATTGCTCTACAAACGGTGGCGGTGGTAGGCCGTACAAATTCAATATCAGGGTTTGCAACATTGACAGCGAATGGGATTGGCTAATAGAGTCATTAGTACTTGTGAAGAACTCATAAGATACATGGTATCTAAAATTTTTTCCTTTTGTTTTCATACAAGTATATAAATTATTTTTTTGACTGTTATTTTATTAATTTTAATTAACTCATCTGTGTTTGCTATTTTGATTTAATAGAATAACCCATATGCATCTCGTATTTATGTGTATATTGGTCTGTAGTCTGTACCAATTGTCTATTGATATGATTTTTAAGGTTTTCTTTCATTTCTAAAGATAGTTATGTTTAATTTTGTTGTATAAGCAGGGATACTACATCATTTCACTGTAAGTTTTTCTAAGGGTATGAGAACGCTTTAACACTCATATCATAGTTTAAGAAGCTAAAATTATTTATTTACATCAAGGAGTGGTTGATTGTTTCCTCTATTAACAAAATATTCTTTGTCAACTAAAAAATTAAACCAGTAACCTTAATCAGTAATCGTTCAAAAATCTTTACCAATATTGTCAACGATGGTAAATGAAAACAAACTTTGAATAACCTGCTCAAGGTATTATGTATATATATAAATATAATGCATAGTATGTCTATCTATTTTAAAAATCACAAATTCTTATTATGTTTAGATGTGGTTGCAATATACTTGATACTTTTGTGTTCAAGTTACAAGTGTTATTGATTTTTATTTGAAACTTTTTAGCTGAATTTATTACCAGTATGTTGTGTTATGTTTTTTGAATGTTACTGGTTTTATTTGCTATAAGGTTTTCTTAAAAAAATTTAAAATTTTTCACTACCTTACGATTTGTATGTTAATTAATTAAAAAATTATTGTTTTTTTTATTAGAACGCTTTTTAGTAAATAACGAGATTATAACAAATTACCTGTCCACCGGACGGGTATAAAACTAGTTAGTTAGAAACATGATTTGAACATGCTTACAAATAGAAGCTATCAGTTCAATTGAAACATGACTTCCTGGAATTAGTCTATTGGCTATTAGGGTTCTTTGGAAAATAAAACTTAACCATCAGCGGTCTTAGGAAATAACATGATATAAGGAATTTAGTCTATTAATAAGAGTGAGTGAGCAACGCTAAGATCATAGATTTTGAAACAAAAATTTTCTTGCACATTTAGAAAAGGATATTGAGTGTTGATTTGCTAATTAGTTAGTACAAACTTTATGATCTCTAAAGGCTAGTGATATTAGTATTTAACAATCTGGGGAGATGAAAACTATAGGCCTTGAGGAAAATACTCTTATCACCATCCCAATCTGGCAATTGAAGACCAGTTGAAGAGACGGTGGTCTATATAAGCTTGTTACAATTTTTATTCAACCATGCTACAAATTTACCATGAAATGATATAGGTGCTAGTTACTTTTGTTTGTCCTCGTAAAGTATTTAATCCAGTATCTAACAACAAAATTGTAATATCATAATTTCCTTGTATTGTTTTGCATCTTTAGGTTCTGTACTTAATCTTGCCATTAATGCGGATGACACAGCTGAGGTGGATGTAATGCATGTGAAAAACAAATTTTATAGGTAATTGGCTAATAGTTTTGTTTACCTGTAGCAACTTGGGACATCTGATTATACTAATTACGGATCACATGTGACCGTTTCTATATAGCCAGCACAATATTTTTTCAGCATTAGAGATAAATAATTATCTTTATTGACAAGAGTACGAGTTAGCAACACTGAGATCTTTAAGTTTGATGCGAAAATTTTCAAGGTTAGGACCTGGAAGATTGATTTAGAGCCAGTTAAGTAATGCACACTTTATGATCTCAAAAGACTAATGTTATTAGGTTTCACGCAACTATCAGTAGTGCTTTATGGTATTAAACCCTTTAATCCCGAGAGGTGAAAGTACAAGATGGAAAAAAGGTCTTTCAGAATCCCACATCGTCCGAGTGGAGAATACAAAGATGAAAGGACTGCCTATATAAACATAGGCCCAAGATGGTAGAAAGCATACCTTTCTCGGCCTTTTGGCTAAGATCAAGTGTAGTATCTGTTCTTATCAGTTTAATATCTGATACGTGGGCCATCGGCCCACTTGATATTAATCTAATTTTTTATGGGGAAAGGCCCACTACAATAGCTTGCTATTGGGGACTTTGTGCGTTGCCTTGGTGTTGCACTATTGCCTTGGCTGGCGCGCCCCTCCAATTTATAGTCCACTTTTTGGTTCGGTGTTTATTCAAGGCTGGCCTAATCAAAATTCGTTTGATTTGTGGTGTTTATTGAAGAATGAGGGCAAGGGGATTGATTTAGGAAGAGTAGTTCTGCTGAATTTCTCTTGGTTTGTTATGCGTATTAGAAGTTCCCAAGCAGAAATTTTTAGAAATAAAAGCTTTAAGAATATATGGGTGTTTTAAAGAAACTCAAGGACAGTATGAACTTGCTTTAAGCTGGTAACTTTAAGTATAACTTATTTAAGGATATGCTTTTGTGGATCCTAATATTACAAAACTTGTGTTGTGTTTCTAGCTCTTCTCTGATATGATGGTGATGTTGGAAGAAGGGTTTTCTACATTTTTTTGGCATTTGATCTTAAAAGATAAATGGCACGTCACTTTTACATTTTTTTGTTCACAGTTATAAACTGATGTTGGGTTTCAGTGCTTGCTTTATCACTTAATAAAAGTAATAATCTTTTCTGCATATAAATCTGGTATTTGTAGAAATTAAGTTGATTCTCACGTAAGGTCCTCTCTGAGCCATTGTTTTTGTTTGACAGTGCATGTTCTAATAAACGTTTGTTTATTATTTGTATTTTTCCTCAATCATATCCAAGACATGGTGGGAGCTTTCACAAGGGACTTAATCACATATGTTGATTTCTCAATGCATCCACTTTACAGAGTCAGTTTTGCAACAAAACTTGACTGGTCATTATACATTCTTAATTTGTTTGTTCTTTGTTCTCCTTGGTGGAGATATGTGTTGATTTGTAGGTGTTCCTCAAGAAGTGATAAAGAGAACACCATTTATAGTGGTTGTGGCCACTAAAGGCATACATGCGAACTGAGCATGTGATGAAAAGATAACAGCTCAAGATGAGCAATATGTGGTGCCTTCTTGTATGGTATATATCTCTTGATAAACTTGATAATTTCTTACAAAGAGATGGAGAAATCCATCACAAGGGACTTCATTTGCAGTGACAAAAAGGCTTTTACTTCCAAAATGTTTTCACTCCTAAGCCTTTTAACATATTGCACTACTGCTTTTCTTATTGCATTTATAACTTTTAGGTCATAAAAATCAGTTAATGTAAACCGGGATTGTCTTATCTGGTATGTGCTTTTGTGTTCATCACACATTTAATCTTTTCTTTTGTTTATCACACGTTTAGTCTTCTTGTTACAGCGATGTTTGATTGTTTAAACATCAAATAAAGAATTTGATACATCTGTTTAAATCATTGATATTTTAAACTTGCTAGTCGTTGATTCTTTGCTAAATTGATAAAATCACTTGTTGATTTTCTTAATACGTTCTTGCTTCAGACATTTGTGCTCACGTTTCAAAGGTTCCATGCTTCTATATCTATCAATAATCTGTAGCTTACAAGGCATTGGGATATTTGATACGAATAAACATTTGAGCCACAAGGGCATTGGTAGAGCAAAAAAAAGGGTAATTTTTTGCTATTTTTTACTACTTATTTGCCAAAATCAAATAATAAATATATGTTAATGCTATGACAATTTTTTTTTTTTACAATAATGAGTGTGTTCAGATGTTTCATTGATAAGAGTTTGAAGTTAGTACTTACTTCTTCTCTTGCTAATATATGATATGCAAATATGCATTTGAACACTATTTGAATAGTTGATCATTAATTCAAGTAAATTTTAATAATTAAACCTGATTTGTTTATTATTGGTAAGAGACTTCCTAGGTGGATTTCTCATTGCATGCCTATTAAAGATTAAGTTAGTAGCTTGATATTCATATGACAACATATATTTAATATGATCATATTAGTAATTTATGTCTTATGCTCGGCCACATAAATACACATTGATGTCATCAATTTTGACATTAAAAAATGTAGTTGTTTAACTCTCATTATGTAGAAATAATTTGAAAATCGCATCACAGCATGCAGTTTGATTATCAGCTAATGAACTGGACACAATAAAATTATTTGGTTTTGAGTGTACAGGACAAAAAGAATGAAAACCGTTAATCATGCCTCCTTGGCAATTGGTTTTTAAAACCAGTACCATCAATGAACCTTGAATTCCACTTATTGTCAGGATTTGAAAACATTAGAAATGATTTTAGTTTCAAGACAAAGGTCATGTTTTATAAATCAACAATATCATTGGTCGACTTTATAGATGTTTGGGTTGGTCGGTTAACTAGACATCATGAGTTGGGAGCCTCACTGAAAGCAGTCTCTCTACTCCTATGGGATAGAGGTAAGACTGTCTACATCTTAGTCTTTTCAGACCCTGTCTTAACTTTGCTAATGGTGAGATATACTGAGTAAGATGATGACGATGCACAATTTTCATGTTATCATCATCTTTATCAACATTAAAGTCTATAGGTTTAACTTTTAATGTAATTTTTCATGTTATTGCCATCTTTATTGACATTAGAAGTCTAGTTGTTTGACTTGTAATGTCTCAGGTGAATATTGACTTTGAGATGAAGAGAACAGTATGCATTGGTAAGTTTGCATGCAACGCACAAAAACAACACGTTTTGAATTGTTTGTGCATACAATTACACGCTTTAGCAAATTGCATTTTTACTATAAAAACATATGTAACTCATATATATTCAAGAAATAGAAAAAAAAATCAGCTACAAGTTACCAATCTAATAATAGAAAAAGGATAAAAATTTGAATAAAATTCAATGAATCTGAAAAGTGGAGCCCAAATTTCATTTATGTGTTTTCAAGCTCCTTTGTTTCACTGAAGAAGCATGTATTGTCTTGCCTATTGGAGCTTACTCAAAACAAGAGTCAAGGTGGTGTTAGTAATTTCCAGCAAACCCAACTCACAAGCCGGCGAAATTAGGGGACCAATATTGACAAATTACTTGCATTGGTTTGGTCTCATTTTTAGATTATAATGTCTTGTCTGGCAAGTTTGGTCTGAGTCATGATTGGCCCTTGTAATTTAGAAATTCACTTTTTGAGTAATTCTTCTAATGCAATAATATATGTACAAGTTATACACTATATTTTCGTGATCTTGTTTTAATGGTCCAGGACTTGACAGGCTAGTGTGGAAGTCGTCAATATGGAGGTAATTGTAGTGACAACTATAGCTTAAAGTTATATTTTTGTCAGTGTTATGAACCATTAGATCAAAGTTAACCATTGGTTAATATTGAATAAAACATATAATTATGTTAAATATAGTATTAAAAGTGTACTAGAAAAAACTTTGAATATCTATTGTTATAATGGTTATGACAACATGAGTGGGAAAATTAATATTTAAAATATTTTTTACTTATAAAAGAGAATGCAACTGTATCAGGAATGGTATCAATGCTTTGAAACTTTCATTGCCCAGGCATCAAAAACTTTATCATTTCTTTACAAGCAAACATACTTTTAAAAAAGTGTGAATAAATTATTCTAAAGGAAGAAATCACCCAAATGGCATGTTTACTTTTTTACAAGATATTACTTGTTTACACATATGCTCTTTTATGTGATTATATGTCTATTTTTTGTACATATCAAATTTTTATTGAATTAATTGTTATTGAGGTTAGATTAGATTGCTTGAAAAATCTAAGAAACATCTAATTGGTTGGTATTATTAAGGCCTTAAGGATATCAATCATGTTAGGTTACGGGTTGACAAGTTGAATTTTACAATCTAAACCCGATCTATATTTTTATATGTGTCAAAGTTTTCAACCGTAACTCTAATAGGCATTAGTTCAGGTTAACTCAAACATGTCTCGTTTATCTAAATTAATCAAATAATTTTATGGATTGTAACTTTGTAAGGAGAATGTTTTGTAAGCACATTGATGATTACATTTTTGGTAAAGAGGCTACGAGCATGACAAATAGTTAATATAGTATTATACAAAAAATTTTTTTTTTGTAACTAATCATGTAATTAACTTAAATCAAAATTATAAATTATTAAATCTCAAATCAAATTCATTTTTATAGTAAATCAAAAAATAAAGCCAATATTTGTAAATGAAAAAAAAAATTGATAATAGACCAATTCATTTATGGTAAATGCTCAAAAGTATAGCAATTAAATCTTCGTTTCTATAAGAGAGAAAAAAAAAGAGATAATAATTCTGAAACCTAAAATTGGTTAATAAAAAGTATTTTATTTATTTCTATTGATAAAAGGACCTTTAAGTTATTTTTTTCTAAAAGGAATATGTCACCTAATAGTAAGCAAGTTTTTCAAGTGTTTTAATTAAGTCATCAAAAGTTTTTTTGTCTCTTTAAAGTCACTCAACTTTCACTAAGTGTTTCAATCATGTGTAATTTTTTTATAAATATTTAAATTTTTTAAAATTGATAGAGGCAAATGAAACATTCTAAAAAAACAAAAATCAAATTTTGGTACAATGAAATGATGTAGTTTTACCTTTTTATCTCCTTTTGTGGCAACTTAATCAAAGTTTCACACTTTCACACAAATTCTAAAAGCAAAACAGTTCAAAATTAAATCAAATCCTATTTTCCGCCGAAAGAAACCATTCATATTCACAATATCCGACGAACTTGCAATAATTTATGATTTCAACCATAATTACCGTTGCATCATCACAGTTTCATCTACAATGGCATCAAACCAGAACTTGAGAGACCTTCAATGGCTTCTTCAGTCAATTCAAACCGAAAGTCTCAATCTTAAAAACATTTCTTTCCATCTTTCTCAACCAACACCATGTTGCCATCAAGAAACTCATGATTCCATTCATATAAACATTTCCAGTGAAACCCATTTCCAGTTTTCCAACATTCTCTCTCTCTTATCATCATCTTCAAAGACCCGATTTTTGATACAGAATCTTGAGTTTTATCAAGTAGAATGGGATTTGGAAGAAGTAAAGAATCTCGAGATCCTGCTAAATGATTCTTCGAATGTAAAACGGATTGAGTTCAAGAAAAACAAGCTGAATTTTGAGTGCATGGATCGATTAGCAAAAATCTTGGAGAAAAATGTTGTGATTAAAGAGATCTTCTTGTCTGAATCAAGAATTGGTTCATATGGTGCTGCTTTGATTGCTTCAGCTTTGAAGACAAATACTTGCTTAGAAGATTTACAAATATGGGAAGATTCGATTGGATCAAAAGGGGCAGAAGAAATTTCCAAAATGATTGAAGCAAATTCGACATTAAAGCTGTTGACTATCTTTGACTCAAGTTCAATCACAGCAACACCATTGATATCAGCAGTGCTAGCAAGAAACAGATCCATGGAGGTTCATATATGGAGTGAAGAACGTGGTAAGGACACCAGCTCAAAAGTGGTTGAATTTGCACCTGAAAGTAGCACATTACGTATATACCGGCTAACACCTTCAGGGGCCTGCAGGGTGGCTTGTGCTCTGGGGTGGAACACAACGGTTAGATCTCTTGATCTAACAGGAGTCCGGTTGAAATCCCAGTGGGCCAGAGAGTTTCGGTGGGTTCTTGAACAGAATCGGAGTCTAAAGGAAGTTAACCTCTCAAGAACATGCTTGAAAAACAAGGGTGTTGTTTACGTTGCTGCAGGGCTTTTCAAGAACCGAAGCTTGGAAATCTTGAATTTAGATGATAACCGGTTTAATGGGGTTGGTGTTGAACACTTGCTTTGTCCATTAACCCGGTTTTCTACTCTGCAAATTCAAGCAAATGTAACATTAAAGTCGATAACATTTGGCGGGAAAAGATCAAAGATCGGGAGGGACGGTTTGATTGCAGTTTTGCAGATGTTAAGTAGTAATCAAACTGTAACAAGATTGGGTATATATGAAGATCAAAGCTTAAAACCACAAGATATTGTTAGAATTTTTAAAAGTTTGGAGAAAAATGCAAGTTTGAAGTGTTTATCTTTGCAAGGTTGCAGAGGGGTTGATGGTGATCCATTGTTGAAGACAATAATGGAAACTTTGCAGGTGAATCCATGGATTGAGGAGATTGATATTGCAAGAACCCCACTTCAGATTTCTGGGAAAGCAGAAGAAATATATCTGAAATTAGGTCAAAATGCAAAATCTGAACCTGAAGTTGAAGTTGATTTGCTAAAGGATATGCCCATGACAGTACCTAAAAGCTGCAGAATATTCTTGTGTGGACAAGAATATGCTGGTAAGTTTAATCATGATTAGTGCTCTAAATTTAAATTTATGACACGCGATAACCGGAGATGACTTAACAGTTAGATGCAGGGTTAAACGGTTTAGTGTTTGGTTCGGGTCATAAACAGTTGTTAACATGACTAAAAAGTGTCTAAAGGGTTTAACACATTTAACTTGTGATGTTAGGTAGGTTAGTATAGGTTAATAAGTCAACTGAACATATGCATAACCTTTCATCAAAATGATGCAGTTTTATAGTTTTATAAAATAATTAAATATATTGTGATTAGTCATAAATCGTAGTTTTTGGTCACTATTATTTCTCAATCATGTTTGGTGAGTTATATTAAACATGTTTTGTTATTGGACTGCTTATATTTAGTCATGCTAAAGGTGTTGTTTTGTTCTCATGCTACACTTAATCATATATGTGAAATATTTCGTATCATGTAACAAACTTATTAGCTAATGTGAGACTAGCTCACTTGGTCGAGGCTTTGCCTCTTAGATTGGGAGGTCATGGGTTCAATTTTATGCAATGATGTAATTAATTTGGAGTAATTTAGGAGGAGAATAACCTTTGATGTTCAAAAATATATATATGTAACAAACTTGTTAAACATGAATGTGTTAAAGAAAATGACACTTGCAAACTCTAAGTTAAAATATTTCATTTTCTAAAGTAGTTTTATTAACTTGATATGTATTAACTCTAAATTCATTGATCCTCAATTTCTAAAGTTGGTAACTTTATTATGATTTGATGCATGTCACCTCTTTATGCATTTGTTCTTAGTTAATAAATTTATGATAAAATCAAGAATTCAAGATACATCGCCATCTTCATACAGGAAAAACCACATTATGCAACTCCATATCACAAAACATGTCCTCTTCAAAGCTACCATACATTGATCAAGTTAAAACCCTGGTAAATCCAGTTGAACAAGCGATAAAAACAACAGGCATGAAAGTAAAAACATTCAAAGATGAAGATACGAAGCTTTCGATATGGAACCTTGGAGGTCACCACGAGTTATTTTCTGTTCACGACCTCATGTTCCCAGGACCAGGGAGCGCTTCGTTTTTTATAATCGTGTCCAACTTGTTCCGTAAACCAAACAACAAAGAACCAAAATCACCATCAGAGTTGGAAGAAGACCTGCAATATTGGCTCAGGTTCATAGTTTCCAATTCAAAAAGAGCAGATCAACAGTGCATGCTACCAAATGTAACCATGGTGCTAACACACCATGATAAGGTGGACACAAGCTCACCCAGTTTCCAGAATACAGTAACTGTGGTTCAGAGAGTTAGAGATAAGTTCCAAGGGTATGTTGATTTTTATCCAACTGTATTCACAGTTGATGCAAGATCATCTGCTTCTGTGAGTAAACTAACACATCACATCAGAAAAACAAGCAAAACTGTCCTGCAAAGAGTCCCGAGGGTCTACGAACTCTGCAATGATCTCATAACAATATTATCTGACTGGAGGTCGGAGAATCACGAGAAACCAGCAATGAAATGGCGAGAATTCAGTGATTTGTGCCAGATTAGAGTTCCGTCTCTACGGGTCCAATCTAGAAACAATCACATGCTGAAGAAAGTGGAGGCGCGAAGAAAGGCAGTTATCGCGTGTCTTCATCGTATAGGAGAGGTGATATATTTTGAAGAATTAGGATTTTTGATCTTGGATTTCCAGTGGTTTTGTGGTGAGGTGATTGGTCAGCTAGTGAAGCTGAATGTTAGGAAGATGAACTCTAATGAAGGTGTTAATGGTGGTTTTGTGAGCAGACAAGAGTTGGAGAAGATTCTGAGAGGAAGTTTGCATAGCCAGATTCCTGGGATGGGCTCCAAGATTTTTGGGAACTTGGATGCCAGTGATCTGGTGAATATGATGCTGAAACTGGAACTGTGTTACAAACAAGATCCGTCTGATCCGGAATCTTTGCTGCTGATTCCTTGTCTTCTAGAAGAAAACAAGACAAGAATACCAAGATGGCAGTTGGTCACATCTGATTGTGTTTTTGCAGGAAGACATCTTGAATGCCATGATTCCAGCCACATGTTCCTCACTCCAGGGTTCTTCCCAAAACTGCAGGTATGCTTTTGATTTTAACAATATTCCAGGTCTTGGAGAGTTTGTTAGCAGGAAAAAATAGCTTCGGGTCAAAATGGATCAGTTTTACTGTTTTAGTACGGGTTGGGTTGACCACAAACACATTTATGTTCAAGTTTTTTTTAACAGAAACTATACCCAAAAATTTGTCTATGTTTCAGGTTTCAAATTTTCCTGTGATATCTATAAACATTATGTCCGGCAAAATGGAGAATTGGATTGGGTCGGGTCAGAATGAGTGAGGGTCACTATGGGTATGGGTTAAAATGGGTTTTAAGCAAATAAACATCAATTTGGTTCAAGTTAAAATTAGTTGTAACGAAACAATAATTTTCTCATCAAATATATAATTGATTATTCTTACATGTTTGAATCTATTATATTCACATGGTTTTTAAGTTACTCATCTTGACCCGCATTGTGTTAACACGTTATTCATCTCAACTTGTTTTATGTCATAATGTTACCCATTTCAACCCAATATACAATAATTTTTCACCCAAATCTACTCATTTATCTTGATATGTATCAAGATGTCGGGTTAAATAAACATTCAATTCTTATTCATACTTGAGTTCATATTTTTACCACCTGTGAGTGGCGGAGCTTGACCGAAACTTCAGGGGGGGCGAAATATATTTTTTTTCTTTCAGGGGGGCGAAATAAAGGTTTTTAAAAAATTTTACACTACGTATCAGGAAATATACACTTCTGCACGAAAAAACAAGGGGGGGCGGTCGCCCCCCCCTAGTCTTCACTAAGCTTTGCCCATGCCTGTGTCTGAAAATATATGTTTTTTTTTATCTGCAAGTTTTAATTTTTTAAAAGCTTAGTAATTATCATAATCAAAAACGCCCCATTTGCGGTGCACACATATAATGTATATATGTGTGGGCCCTTAAGGGGCAAAAGTAAAAGTGCACTAATTTTAACGTTATTTTAGTTATTTGTGAAAATAACGTTAAAATCATTGGAATGATCAGCTTCAAACGATAACTTTGAGCCGGGGACTCTTTCGGAGCAGCATCTCTATCTCAATTGGGATAGGGGTAAGGTTTGTATCTATCCTTCCCCCAGACCCTACTGAAAAATGGGAATATACTGGATAAGGTTGTTGTTGTTGTTGTAATTATCATAATCAAACATTTTTAATT
This sequence comes from Mikania micrantha, assembly GCA_009363875.1. NCBI lineage: Eukaryota > Viridiplantae > Streptophyta > Magnoliopsida > Asterales > Asteraceae > Mikania > Mikania micrantha. The sequence continues at coordinate 15,686 of SZYD01001883.1, forward strand.
GATTATATACCATCATTGAAGATTGATGATTTGTGACATGAAAAAGCAAAAACCAGACAATAGCTTTCAAATCAGAATGCCAACCACCTTGTTAACAAACTTTCTTATTTCCCTCTGGAAACAGGTGCAACTACACAACAAAATCATAGGACTCAAGAGTCAACATGGAGCAACATACAGTCTAGAAAAACACCTCATCTTGATAAATGTCAATGGCGTCCACATCCGGGTCGAACTGGGAGGACAACTCGGGTACTACATCGATGTGCTTGCCTGCTCCACCAAAAACTTAACCGAAACCGTTAAGCTCTTTCGTGAGCTTCTTTACCCAGCAATCCAAAACCTCTGTCACGGATTGACTTTGACTGAAAACATCATCCGTCCAGAATGTGTCAAGAATCTAACACCCCCACGATACCGGAAAACCCAATGTGTACCACTCCCACAGCTAAAACAGGCTTTGTTATCAGTTCCAGCAGACAACATGTATGATTATCAGCATACCTGGAGTCCAGTCTCTGATTCGGGTCAACCCGTGTTGAGATCCGGGTTTGACTTTGCTCGAGATCTACTATCTGATGATGACTTCAGGGAAGTACTCCACAGAAGGTATAATGATCTTTATAATCTAGCTGTCGAGTTACAAGTACCTACAGAAACCGATTCAAACGGGCTAAATCGGCCTCATGAAGATGAACTCAATAAAGTTGACCCGTCGTTTGCTGGGATTGCTAAAGGGGTAGAAGAGGTTATTAAGAGACTCAAGATAATTGAGATGGAAATTAGAGATTTAAAACAAGAAATCCAAGGGCTAAGATACTATGAACACAGGCTGTTAACCGAGCTTCATCGAAAGGTTAATTATTTAGCGAATTATAATGTTCAGATCGAAGAAAGAAAGGTTCCAAACATGATTTACTTTGTGAAAACCGAGAACTACTCGAGAAGATTGGTAACAAACATGATATCTGGGATGACCGCGCTTCGGCTTCACATGTTATGTGAGTTCAGATGTGAAATGCATGTAGTTGAAAATCAACTAGGATGTGAAATGATGCAGATAGATAACAGAGCTGTGAAATCTTTGGCTCCATACATGAAAGGTTTCATGAAACTTTTGACATTTGCATTGAAGATAGGAGCTCACATAGCTGCAGGAATGGGGGAGATGATACCGGATTTGAGCAGAGAAGTGGCGCATTTGGCGGGGAACCCGCTTATGTACGGGGTGGCAGGTGTGGCGGCAGCCGGGGCGGTAGGGGTGGCGGCTGCTGGCGGGGACAGAGGGAGGTCAACAGACATGAAAGAAGACATGAAAGCAGCACAACAGTGGGTTGTTGATTTTTTAAGGGAAAGAGGGTGCTCTACAGGGAAAGATATTGGTGAGAAGTTTGGATTGTACAGGGTGAGATATAGGGATGATGGTCAGGTTGCTTGGGTTTGCAGGAGTCATATGTATGCAAGATCAAATGAAATATTTGAGGTGCCTATGTGAGTTTCAAATCACACGTTTGTATTCATCGATGTATCTGATACTATTAGTACGCATCTGTATAAAATAAAACATTTATAAAAATTGTAAGAACCAATGAGGTGTTAACGCTTGTACGTAAATGGTAACTGTAAGAAGAGTTATAAGAGAGTTTAATTTTTTAAACTCAAATAACTTTTATACAATATGATGTTAATATTAAGAGTAAGAATTGCTATAGTTTCATAAGTAATGTATGTTTCCTCAACTTGCTAATAATGATTATCTATGTGAGTAAAAATGAAGTTTGAATGTATGATATTTTTGTGAGGGCGAGTACTTTTGATATAAAAAATTAAAAGTAAATAATGTTATTGATTAATTTTTTTTAACAAATTAGTGTTTTGAGAAACTATTTACAGTGTTTTTCAAACTCTATTTATTAAAATAATAAATAAAAACAAACTAAAACACTTTTTTTTATGACCGGGGAACCCACTTGCGTGGTAAACCCCAGGCCCCCATAATACCCGACCAACCGGGGAAGCGGGTAAACCGCGAGCGCAAGCACCCGGGTCGGTGGGCTTGCGGAGAAAATGTCACCCCATGATAAAACACTATTTTTGTAAATAATATTCAAAGAACTTTATTTTAGTAAATAGCTTTTTTACCTCACATTTTGGTAAAAAAAAATTCCCTTTTTTGCTGATTTCTTTCAATAATAATTACATTAATAATAGAGATCATGAAAAGAGTAATTTATTGTGGGATACTAGTTCAGTGTTTGTGCATTGCAAAACTGCATGTACTAATCTTCGAATGTTGATGGTGAAAGGTTATTATTCAAAATATCTTACCCAAAATCTCGGTTAGTTTCCAACAAAATTAAGAATAAAAAAGTTGAGCTTGAGTTAATCCCAAGTTTGAAAAATAACTCGCGAGTTAAACTCGAGCTTCCTAAACTAAACGAGTCATGTAAGAAAAAAAATACACATAAACAAAATAAAATGATATGCAAATTGAGTTTTAAATTATTTTCACATATTTGCTTAAATCACAAACTAAATAAACTTTAATAATATGCAAAAACTTGTTAAGTAATTTTTGATGGAAAACTGAAAGAGTATTAATTTTTTTATGTGTAAAAGCGACTTTTGCAATAAAGATAAAAAAAATTATGTTGTTTTTTACATGCAATGATTGTCGCGAGACTTTTGTAAGAAAAAAACCAAAAATACGTTAATGTTTAAGGTGTTTGCTTTTAAAATAACTCATATCGTTTTTTATCACAATAGTTTCTAAGATTTTTTAGGTTCTTTTTATTTCAATGTATTCTTTATAATTTTTATATTCAATGACTAGCTAAGAAAACCCGTGTATTACATGGGTTGAATAATAAAAAAATGTATTTTATTTATATTAAATAATAATAAAAATTTAATAGTTATAAAATTATATTTATGATAAGATATAATCGAATAATTCTTATTTTTTATTAAATTTTAATAAATTAGCAGTTATTGGAATAAGAAAAATTATATTTTTAAATATTTAATTATATAATATAATTATTAAAAATTAATATTATTTAGTATGAGAGAGAGAGACGGGAAAAACATTTTCAAATTTAACTAAGACGCGTCACGTGTCTCATAGATATACTCTTTAGCAAGTAGTTAGGTTAAAAAAAAACTTACTGGGCTAAGGATTTTTATGGGCCAAATGAATTGTTCATGTCATAAGCCCATTTATAGCTACCAGCCTAGGGTTTCGAATATATAACGGCTCATCGTATCAAAGCATTCCTCTTACATAACCCTACACCTCTCATCTTCGAGATCGGGTTCAGGGGCGCAGGAGCATCCACGGTGATCTGCAAACATGGGTGTGTTTACCAATTGCTAACACAACTTTATACGTCTGATTTGATCTACTGCTTCTTAATCTCCACTTCATAATCTTATGATTATGAGCTACTTGCTGACGAGTTGCTGCTATTTGCAGGTATCTCTCGTGATTCGATGCACAAGAGACGTGCAACTGGTGGAAAGAAGAAGGCCTGGAGGAAGAAGCGTAAGTAAGTTTTTGTTCAAGCTAAATTTTGTTTTCTACTTTTTTTTTGGAATGATGCATCATGTTTTTGTAGCTTTTTATGTGTGCAATTGTGATAAAGAAATGCCTGATTGGTTATTATCTTTACGTAGCTTAATTAGGGTTCGTCAAAATGCAGCATTTTACGGTTTATTTTGTGATTTGTGCTTTGGTTCTATGTTTCTTGTTTTGTTGATTCCGATCATTATTATGTGGTTTTAAAATGCAATGATATTTGATTCTTCAATGTGCTTGTGTCTTTGATTTTGGTATCTGACATTTGGTACACCTCACACTGGGATTTTGAACGGTAGAAATGACTTGCTGCTTGACCACAATTTATTTCTTAGTTTCAACTTTATTAGCCAAAAGCTTGAAAACTAGTACTTTTATGTAGATGAATTTGCCTGTATTTGATGCTTAACCTGATATCTGGTAGTTGCAAACTTAAGTCCGTGTTATTTGCACTTCTATTTTTATGACAGATTATATTGTTTTTTTCTCTACACATGCATTAAAGCATGGTGTTTTAAGCTGTAGCTTTAAGTCATGCTACTTTGATGTAGCATTTCATATAATTTTTATATTGAATAGCTGTGTAAATTTTGAAGACTTGAAGACATGTGTTTACATTTGTTTGCTGAACTTTTTTTGGTTGAGATTTCTTTTTCTATTTACGAAGCAGCCTCTACATTCCACCCTCCCTGACCCCAAAAATAACTGTCATGGGTGGTATTCTATTGAGTACAGTACGATTTATATTTCTGTTTTAAAAGTTGAATACAAACTTCTCAGTTTGTTAAAGTTTTCTTACTTGTTTCACAGTACCAACATATGATCATCTCTATTTTTCATCATATACTTTGTTCTACACAATATTGTTATTTTACTTACTATTTTTTCTTTTAAAGGTATGAGCTTGGAAGGCAGCCTGCAAACACTAAAATTTCCAGCAACAAGACTGTTAGAAGGGTTAGGGTTCGAGGTGGTAATGTTAAGTGGCGGGCATTGAGGTTAGATACAGGTAACTACTCTTGGGGGAGTGAGGCTGTAACACGAAAGACCCGTATTTTGGATGTGGTTTACAATGCATCAAACAACGAGCTAGTCCGGACTCAAACACTAGTGAAAAGTGCAATTGTTCAAGTTGATGCTGCTCCATTTAAACAATGGTATCTACAACACTATGGTGTTGATATTGGGCGCAAGAAGAAAGTGGGAGCTGCTGCTACCAAGAAAGAGGGAGAGGTATATTTTTTTAATTGCCTAGTTGAATAAAAAGACTATCAACTTGTTAAAAATTTTTCTTAGGCTACATATCTTCACGGTTAGTGTTGAACAGTAAAGAAAAAGAATTCGTATTCATATATAATTGCCATTAAAAAGTTGTTCTGGTCTGCAGTGTCTCCAAAATCTTCATTAAACAATAAAAATATTAATTTATTTGTAGGAAGTAGAAACTGCAACTGAGGAGGCAAAGAAGAGCAATCATGTTACTAGAAAGTTGGAGAAACGCCAAGAGGAGCGTAAACTTGACCCACATGTCGAAGAGCAGTTTTCAAGTGGTCGTCTTTTGGCTGCTATTTCATCACGTCCTGGCCAATGTGGTCGTGCCGACGGGTATGTGTTTACATTAACAACAACAACCTTACCCGGTATATTCTCACTTTTCAATAGACTCAAAGTTATCGTTTATAGTTGATCATTCAATGATTTTAAGGACCACACATTATGTGTTTATATTGAGTTTTGTTATTTTATTTAGAGTAAACTTCTCTTTTGCTCCCTGTGGTTTGACAAAAGTAACCATTTTCATCCAAATTTTGAAATTTTGCAATTTTCCTCCATTAGTTTCAGAAAATTAACCATTTTAGTCCCTGTGGTTTGACAAAAGTAACCATTTTCATCCAAAGTTTAAATGGACTTTGGATGAAAATGGTTAATTTTCTGAAACTAATGGAGGAAAATTGCAAAATTTCAAAATTTGAATGAAAATGGTTACTTTTGTCAAACCACAGGGAGCAAAAGAGAAGTTTACTCTTTTATTTATAATCATGCATTCATATGCAGGTTTTAAAAAACTATCAAACAGGCATCACAGTTTAATTTAGCTATATTTTTTGACCTGCTCGTTTAATTTAAAAAAAAAAAAATTAAAATAACCCATTCCAACCTTTAATGTTGGCTCTTTTTGGTTTATATCTGAGCTTCAAGTGATTTCTTAAAACTTTTTTATGTTTTGGCAGATACATCTTGGAGGGTAAGGAGCTTGAGTTCTACATGAAGAAGCTCCAGAAGAAGAAAGGGAAGGGTGCTGCTTAAGTTTTATTTCCCTTTTTTTTTTTCTACTCTGCAAGTTATGGAACGAAAGTTTTGATGTATTTTGTTTTTCAAAATGCGTACTTAAATGAATGTTTTGGGCCAATGTAAGCTTTACCATCTTTTATTAATACTACTGCTATTGATTCAGTTATTATGGTTTTCTTTTGTTTCCTACAGAAAATACCTTTCAAAACACACCTCCTAACATTTCTAAAAATATCTTGTCAATAGGTTTTTTTGCTAACTGTAATTAATAATTAAGAGGTAAATAGATTGTTAGAAGTAAACTCACTTGACTGTTAATATATGCTAATTAATGGGATCGTGTAAAATGTATCTTTGTGGGCTATAAGAATGAACTCATTAGGGTCCCTTTTTGCTTAATGTATTTCAAGGTAGGTTTTGACCTGAAAAGTAATAATAAAATCAGCTGTTTATTTTTAAAGGGTTATATGCTTAAGAAAACTGGGGAGTAGAAAATTGCTTGTAGCTTAGTTTATCTAATTCTACAACAATGATCATTATGAAAGAAACGTTAAGTATTAGATTGCTGAAAACTGACGTTAGAGGCGTGCACTCACGATGCACAAAACGAACAGCTTCCACGGAGAGCGGTAGTTCAAGTGCTGTTTTTTGAGCAGATACAACTCCGGCAAGCTATCGCCGGCGACATAGGCCAATCAGATATGCAACGACCACCAGAAGTGGTGCCACAAGACGAACTGGAAAGAGGCGTGGGAAGCACGTGACCGACGGCAGTGAGAGAGAATCAGGTGCTGTGACCAGACATGGATAGCATGAGGACGCGGGTTAACCATTTGGAGCGTGAGTGTTCAACGATGAGAAAAGCAATTGCAAAAATCGACAAACTGGACACAGGTGGCTGGAGAAGCTCGATCTCGAGGAAATTTGGGTGTAAATTCAAGACCCAGGTTTGCGACTCCCACGAGCCTACGGTTGTAGAGGCTCGAAAGGATCGAACCCATTGGCACCGTAAACACATGTCAATTTTTGGTTGAAAATTACCATTAGTGATTACTGAATAAAAAAAGGCAAAATTTGAGGATAAAAAGATATATTAAAAAGTGTCACATTGTTAAACCCGAACCGCTTGACCCCTTCATACTCGATTCATTAGGGTTGGGGATGGATGGAACCAATCAGAAGTGCAAATCGCGCAAGCGAAGCCGGGAAACGGACCGCAGCGCAACGACTAGGACTCGTGTCGGAGGACTTTTGAGCGTGAGCTACCACTCATGCAGCGACAAGGACCCGCAACTCTCGAAGGGGCCACCAACCACTCGAATCACTGTAGCAAACCCTCCCTTTACTTTACTCAATGGATAGCGCTTAACTGAAGCATTGTAATCATATCCTAAAAGGCCCTATTCTATAAAGCACAGGTATTTACTAGAACTGCTACGTGGGGTAAGTTAGCGAAGTTCTTTGATGTGACCCAATTTTCCTGTTCAAAATAAGATAAAGAACAAGAAATTTAAATACGCAGCTGATTTTAATATATCCTTTTATCATCTAATTTACCTTTTCCTATTTAGTAATCACTAATGGTAATTTTCAACCAAAAATTGACACGTGTTTACGGTGCCAATGGGTTCGATCCTTTCGAGCCTCCACAACCGTAGGCTTGTGGGAGTCGCAAACCTGGGTCTTAAATTTACACCCAAATTTCCTCGAGATCGAGCTTCTCCAGCCACCTGTGTCCAGTTTGTCGATTTTCGCAATTGCTTTTCTCATCGTTGAACACTCACGCGTCCTCATGCTATCCATGGGTGAATGTGGAGGACTGGGTACAATGGGGGCTGCTGGTGGTAGTACTGGTGATGGTGGTGGTGGTGGAGTAACAGGTCTGGGGGATGATGGTGTATGCGGTCCGGCAGGGGTTGCCTGAGAGGCTGCAGATAAAGCCTCACTAGGATCCGAGTCTGCTCCTGTACTAGAACTCGGGGTGTCGTCCAACCTCAGCTAGGGAAATCTCTGGTAAATATATCTTTCGGCTTGATCGGCCATCGCTGTACAATCAAAATCTCTAATCAGTATCATGAAGTAAATATTAAATAACGATATTTAACATGAACATGATATGATGTTCTTTCCTATCTCCAGACAACTATTCGTCTTTATAGTTATTAATGTTCTGCTTGAATTAAATTAAACTAGAACGCACACGTGTTGCAAATTTCAGTTATGCTGGCCATTCATAACTGGAATTTGTACCACCTGATTATTCTAGCTTCATTCAAAACAAGTGTTGTTCATTAATTATGTTCGGTGCTATCTGTGTCACTATACAAGCATATGGTTATAGTCTAGGTCTCTAAGTCCACCTAAATTCTATAACTTGTGGCTCTGATACCACCCTGTCACACCCCCACCTCTCGTCACCTGATTATGATGTCACTGAATTGTTGCGGAAGCATAGTGGTGACGTCTCTGAGGTGAGGGGTGACTTACTTGATCCGATATCACAAGCACACAGATTAACTTAAAGTAAATACATTAGAAGGTTCGTCATTAACATCCACATTACAATCTACAACTAAGTTTATTTAATTACAAAACTAATTTATTCAAGTGCAAGTATTCCAAAAGTGTGCCCTCACCGGCGATTACTGTTTACCTGCAAAAAGGGTTGAGTTTGAAACGTCAGCACAAAGCTGGTGAGTTCGACAGTTCAATTTAAAACAATATGATATGATAAGTATGTACTCAAAAAGTTCAGTTCCAGATAACCATGGGACCCGTATCTAGTTCCTTTCGGACTGATATGTTCTTGTTCTGTGAAGATATTACCCGTCGGTAAATATCTTGGTGCCTCATTGTCTTAATGTTTATCACTTACATTAAGAAGTTTTGGAAATAGATAACAAACATTTGCACCAAGGGGAGTTGCAAGCTCCCGGCAAATGGGTTGTCAGCCAATAGTACTATCAATGTTTTCTATTCGGCCCCACACGGGTTCACTAGATACAGTTCATGAAATGAGGTCTTTTGATACTGTGATAAAGATACTAACGGCAAAATCCCATGAAATCACACAAAAGTCACATGAAATCACACAGATAACAGTGATGCATATCATATGTTCAGAAAAGGTTTGCAGAGTTACCACGATGTTTATAAAACATTAAAAAGAAAAAGGGGTTGTACGAAACTCACCTGATAATATAAATGTAGCAAAATATCTCGAAGCTGATAGCAAAGAGATGATTCTGCATTTAGTTATATTTAATGAGTTATTTATGTTCTAGTTTACTGATTAGATTTTTCTGAACGTTCAATGTCAAAGACATTGCTTTGTAAGTCATCAAACCGATATTAAATGTTTAATTAGTTACTTTAGTATTATATCATACAATGTATGATAATGTAGGAACCTACATTGCATTAGATTCCTAATACAAGGTTGATGACACTCTTGATTAATCAGAATAGTCTTGGATTAACCAAATAGTTAATGTTGTTGATTATAATGCTAAAACAGTTTCTAGATGGCTTAATGGCTTAGGAATGATTAATCCTTGTTATTGATTATCCACATATCATGAAATATCACAATGTAGCATTTGAATAGGTGTAATAACCAAGTTTAACATACTAATCTGATTGTTATCATGAACATCAGATAATCGTTCCAATGAGTATGTTAATGATTGTGATTAGTTTGAAACACTTGGATTTAACCTTGCATTTCAAGGATGAATCCAACTAATCACCTACATTGTTATAATCAAATGGATTAAACCATTATAATCATAGGTATGGTTTCATGCAAACCGGGCATTACAACGGACCAAAACAAGGATTTATCCGTTAAAACATCGTAATCTTTGTTTATAATCAATCCTAGCCATCGTCTAGGCAATAATCAACAATCCTAACTATGTCATTACGTTCAAAATCAAGATCTAATCAATCAAAACCAAACCAGAAAGTTTAAACAGATTATTACCTAATCTGACGGATATCTGCGGTTAAAACAACGATCAGAACTTGTAGAAATGATCCCTGGTGCGATCCTTGCGTTCAGAGGGCTTGAAGATGAAGATTGGATGGTAGTTTGGTCGAGTTTTGCGTCTGTGAAGCGAGTTTGTGCGAGAGATGAATAAATTTTTAAATTCTGCATGAAATCTGATGAAGTAGATCAGATTGTTGCACCGCCACACCCATCGCGAGCCAAAGAAGGCTTCGCGTACCGCAAAGATTTTCGGGAATCTCAGATATTTTTCATGCATCGCGTACCGCGAAGGAAGCTCAACTCCTCTATCGCGTATCGCGACGAGCCCATTCGTTCAATACTTAGAAATTTTTCTTCGTTTTTCGATTCTAGGCAATCCAGGACTCCATTTTGCACACGGTTTTCGCCCACGTTCATCATTTCTCGCGTACTATCAATCTGTAATGATTTCAATCATTAAATCAACGCAGATTTCTAGAACGAACAAATGTGATCACACCATTAATGACGTAATTCTTGTATGCAACTGTCACATAGAGGGACTTGAGAATTTATCACATAAATGGTTCTCACGGTTATAAAAAAATTTATAGTCAAAACAAGTATAAATAGCAAAGACTATTATTGATTGGTCAATTGTTTTACTTTATGTTGGTGACTGGTCGTTAGTGTCCTTTTCTTTTTCTTTGTAAACTGTTGCAAATGTAACAAGAGATTAATTTACCCTTTAAATGTCAATCCTGCGGAAGAGTATGATAGATGACACTTTTTTTTTAATTAATTAATTTTTTATTATTTTGAACCCAAATGATATTAAAGATTACCCAAGAGGTCATTTACAACTTGGACATTATTGTTTTATCTAACGAGGATATAATCCTTAGCTCAAGTGGGTGAGGGGAGTTACCCTGTGACTTCAATATTGAAGAGGTCACGAGTTCAAGTCCTGGTATGGACAAAATAGGGGTTCCATGCTAGGCTAGAGGGTTTTCTCTCACATATGGTAGGTTTCCTCCTATTGGGTGTGGATATGATCTGGTGGGTCTATGACCCGTCAGTAATCTAAATTGCTGTTCTAAAATAAATCTAATGAGGATATAGATCTTAATTTTATATATTTACATGTTTAACTATTGTAGCATTTTTAAAAATCTGTATATTGCTATTTTTTTTAACTATTTTTTAAGATTTTAACTATTGTAACTATTTATTTTGGTTTTCATGTGGCTAACGTTTTTGTTGTGTCCATGCTATTCTATCATTATATCTGCATATTTTAGTTTTCTGCTAAATTTTTAGAAATCGGTCCACCATTGACGTGCAGGTCCGACAGGTAATAAACATTTTCAAATGCTCCAAAAAAGTGATAGAGATCATAGTTATATTAATAGTATTAACTAGTAGTAATGATAGGTTATAGATATGAGTAATTTGGTAATATTAATATCTAGTGTGTGTTAGTGGGTTATAAATAGATGATAGACTTGGGAGTTTGGTGGGAAGAGAATTATTGATTGTATTTGGCTTCTGCTCATGGCAGTGAGAAGGGTTTAGCCATGGATCGTTAATTTTCCTTTTGATGTAATTTTTATATCATCGTTCTCAGTCTTCTTCCATGTTGATTGTTCTATTGCATTGTGTTCAAACCTTGTCATTGGTCCAACCTGCCGCCCACCTGCCGGACACCAGTTCTTCACCATCTTCCCAATCGCTTCCAATTTCATCTCCACGCTCTCATCAGCTTCCATTTCATTTAATTTCAGGTTTCATTTTCCCAATCGCTTCCAATTTAATCGCTAATTCGCATCAGATTTCAGCAATTCGATTTCAATTTCATCTTCAATGGATCTCATCATCGCCGTTGTTCTCCAATTTCAGCAGACAGTCGAGTGATTTTTCCAGATTCGTCGTCCAATTAGCCGCAAATTTCACGTTCTTCCAATTTCAATTTCATCTTCCCGTTTCATCTCAATTTCATCATTGTGGGTTTTCATCACGGCAGTTGACCTGTCGTTTCTGGTTTTATTTCTAATGAGTAAACTTCTCTTTTGTTCCCTGTGATTTGACAAAAGTGACCATTTTCATCCAAATTTTGAAATTTTGCAATTTTTCTCCATTAGTTTCAGAAAATTAACCATTTTAGTCCCTGTGGTTTGACAAAAGTAACCATTTTCATCCAAAGTTTAAATGGACTTTGGATGAAAATGGTTAATTTTCTGAAACTAATGGAGGAAAATTGCAAAATTTCAAAATTTGGATGAAAATGGTTACTTTTGTCAAACCACAGGGAGCAAAAGAGAAGTTTACTCATTTCTAATTGATACTCGTGTTGCACATCGTATGGAGGTCCAAGAACAACAAATCCAACAACTACAATCTGATGTTCAGAAGATCAAAAATACGTTACAATCACTCGAAGGGGATCGCGTGGAATGGGTTGAATTCCGTCATGATATGCTTGCTTGGATGCAACAACAGGAGAAGAAAAAAGTCGATGGATCATCGAGATCGGGATTTTCCGGTGGAATTTCCTCCTCATCTGGCACTCCTTCAAATTTATCGGAGACTATGTCGAGATTCCTAGGGGCGGTTAAGATGGTACAATTACCTGAATTCAGCGGATTTGATCCTTAAGGATGGATACAAACGGCGAAATTCTATTTCGATTTCAATCATACTTCTGATGAATTATGCCTTACTTTAGTCCAATTTCGTATGGTTGGGATAGCGCATCACTGGTTCAAGGCGATTAATCAAATCTGAGAGTCCATTACATGGACGGAGTTCCAATCAGAGCTACTGTAATGTTTTAGTGGCTTTGAGATTCCTAATCCTTATGAGCAATCAGATTCGATTTACGATTTTGTAATCAATTTAGTCGCCGGTAGGGATGTAGAGGATAAGTCGGATTTTGGTGGCTTCGTTGATTCCGTCTCTAGTAATATTTCTCTTTCTCGTTTTTATTATGCAAATGGGTCTGGGGCTGTATTAAATGAGGGGCTGTCGGGTGTGGGCCAACCTTAGCCCAACAATGAGGAAATTGATATTGGGGAAAGTGAACGTTTGTTGTTGGAAGCTGAAAATTATTCTGCTCCGATTGATCCTCCAGTAACGGGTACTTGTTGGGCAATAGAATCAGCTGGGCTCTTAGCTGATATAGGAGGAGTGACCACACTTAGTTTTGAGGGGATTTTACAAGGAATTCCAGTTAGTTTGATGGTGGATAGTGGAGCTACTCCTAATTTTGTTTCCCAACGTTTGGTTATTGCATTGGGTCTCTCTGTTTGCTCTTTTGATGGATTTCGTATCAAGTTTGGGGATGGATATTTTGTTATTGTGACTGAACGATGTATGGACCTATGGTTATTCGGTGAGGAAGCTGCTTATCAGTCGGTTGATGTGAAGCAGTACCCGGTTCCTTCCAATTCAGTGGTTTTGACTTTGGCACAACAATCTTTAATTTCACATTTACATTCCTCCACTTTTGAGTTGGGAAATGTTTTACATTGTGATCGAGGAGCGCGATATCTTGCACGTTTGGATTGAAAAGGACGTAAGAAGAAAAGGATTTGTTTACGTTGAAGTAATAGATATGGGCCAGCTCATAAATGTCCGGAAGGCAAGATACTTGGAGCAAGGCACGATCAATGGTTCACTCCCAAGTCTTGAGGACAAGACTTTTAAATAAAGAGGGAGTAATGATAGAGATCATAGTTATATTAATATGTTAGTATTAATTAGTAGTAATGGTAGGTTCTAGATATGGGTAATTTGGTAATATTAATATATAGTGTGTGTGTTAGTGGGTTATAAATAGAGGATAGACTTGAGAGTTTGGTGGGAAGAGAATTATCGATTGTATTTGGCTCCTACACATGGCAGTGAGAAGGGTTTAGCCCTGAATCGTTAATTTTCCTTTTGATGTAATTTTGATATCATCGTTATGTCTTCTTCCATATTGATTGTTCTATTGCATTGTGTTCAAACCTTATCAAAAAGCTTATTGTATCATATGTGCAATCTTTAAAAGTAATTCTAACATCTCGTTATTCGTAAAAAAGTCAAATCAAATATCACTCTCTCTCTCGCACATCTACATCTGATGATCTGAATTCTGAAATATATCTGGTTAAAACTTGAATGTTACAATTCATCAAAGAATAATTTTATGATGTTTACATGTATTTATCTGCACAGTGATCAGCATTCCAAATTTCAAAAAGTACACTTAAATAAGGGTCTAGTATCACTATCCAAGCCTTGCTCATATCTTTTACATGAATGGTCTTTAATAAAGAAAACAACACAGATGTCTTTCTTATTCTGGTGATTGGTGAAGCATCCAATTCCATGCGATCGCAAAATCTACACAAATCGGTCTGCGTTGTTGGATTGACCAAAGAACAATCATTATGGTAATACATGAAATAAGTTAAGGTGATGAAAACATAACATACATAAATGGAACAAAATGATAATACAACAACCTTACCCAGTATATTCCCACTTTTCAGTAGGGTCTGGGGGGAAAGATAGATACAAACCTTACCCCTATCCCAATTAGGATAGAGAGGCTGCTCCGAAAGAGTCCCCGGCTCAAAGTTATCGTTTGAAATTGATCATCCCAATGATTTTAACGTTATTTTCACGAATAACTAAATGAAAATAACGAAAATAACGTTAAAATTAGTGCACTTTTACTTTTGTTCCTTAAGGGCCCACACATATATACATTATATGCATGCACTGCAAATGGGGCGTAGATTTCCTATAAATAAGCTTACCAAGCAGGATTTCATTTGAAATTTAAATATAAAACTCATAGTAAAAGAAGTATATAAACAATTTATATAAAACATACCTGGATCATCTTGATCATCATCATCATCAAGTGAAGTGAACCTAGTCTTGCTTGGGCTGGGTGGTGAACTTGTCGTATCCATATTTCTTTTTTAATCTATCTCTTACATAATCATTCCGGGCTTTTATTCGGGCTTGTTGGGGAGCAACATGTACATAAGAAAGATACAAACCAACACCAAATAGGGATGAACCACCAAGAAACAAACCCACGGTCATCAACAGTTTTTGAGGAGTTGAGGGAAAGCACAACGTCATCTGTTCAACTATAAATTGTAAGAAAATCGAGTTATAAAATAACCAACATACCAGTTATCATGTATTCATGCCATACAATCCAAAGAAAATAATTTCAGAAAATTAGTTGTTTAGAATGCTCAAAAAGTTTTAATGACAAAAGAATGAACACAAATATCATGTATTCATGCCAAACAATCAAAAAACATCGATTGGCCAATGAAGATTCTAGGTTTTGTTCAGAGTTACAGAAACATAAGAAAACGATTTTTTTTGGGGCACCCATGAGAATCCGTTACTTATAGCCCCCCACCAGCACAAACCAATGATGTCAGGTAAAACGTAAACTGGGCAGGTGGTTTTTAGGGTATTTAAACCAGTTACGCTCCATTTGCGGTGCACACATATAATGTATATATGTGTGGCCCCTCAAGGGACCAAAGTAAAATTACGCTAATTTTAACGTTATTTTACTTATTTTGTGAAAATAATGTTAAAATAGGGGTGTGCATGGGTCGGCTTGGGTCGGTTTTTGGCTTAGTCCAAACCCAAAACCGAAATTTTGGTTTTTTCAGTTTTTAAACCCGTTTGGGTTCGGTTATTTTGGTTTTTATCTTTTCAAAACCCATTTGGGTTCGGTTTGGGTTTGGGTTTTTTCTACTTAGGCCTTAAATTATGCTTATAAAAAAATAAACTAAAATATTATATTTGTATTAAAAATATTTTAAGTACAAGTGTACAACACTACTTAATATTTAAAAATATATACAAAAATATTTAAATTTAGTAAAAATCATACGTGTTTTTTGTATATTAAGCCAATAATAATAATAAAATATATGATTTTTATTTAACTTTTGATATCAAGAACTAAGAAAATAAAAATAGACGGTTTATAAATTGTTGAAATTTTTCAAAGGTAATATATATATGCATATACGCATGTATTTTTGAGCCGGGGGACTCTACCGAAGCAGCCTCTCTATTCTACTTGTAGATAGGGGTAAGGTGTGTCTTTATCTTTCCCCCCCCAGACCCCACTCTAAGTGGGATTCTACTGGGTACGCTTGTTGTTGTTGTTGTTGTATATACGCATGTATTCGGTTTTTTCGGTTTTTCTTTAAGGTAAAACCAAACCCAAACTTTCGGTTTTTAGAAAACTAACACCAAACCCGTCAGTTTCTATTTGGGTTCGGTTTTTTCGGGTTGGATTTTTCGGTTTTTGGGTTTTGGGTCGGTTTTTTTGGTTTTATGCACACCCCTAGTTAAAAATGTTGGGATGATCAACTTCAAACGATAACTTTGAGCCGGGGACTCCTTCGAAGCAGCCTCTCTATCCCCACTGGGATAGGGGTAAGGTTTGTGTCTATCTTTCCCCCCCATACCCTACTGAAAAGTTGGAATATACTGGGTAAATTTGTTTGTAAAGACGGAAAACCAGCAAAAACTAGATTAAAATCTGACAACTCTGTATAGGGACTTAAGCCCTTACCATTGGTCAAGTATTTATTAAAACCAAAATGCAAATGCATGCTAAACAATACGAAAATAGCAAATTCATTAAATTTATTGCAAACCAATTCAGCCAACTAAGACCTGATCCTAGCTACATAAGAACTGAAATATGTGTGCTAAACAGAAACCAACTAAACAGCTTTGAAAAGCCAAAACAACTGAAATAATGAATTTTCCAACCGAAGTTGACAATCGCATGTAATTGGATGTGATTTTTTTTATAATGGGATTATCCAAACTAATACTTAATATTAAAGCATCATATGTGACTTCCCTAATTATCAATAAATACAGATTTCATATTATGAAGTTGGTGTTAATGATACATAACATAACAAGAAGATGCTTTACTATATTTGTTCCATAAAACTTATGTTTGGCAACTGATTTCAAACCTAGTGCATCAAAGAAGCAAATTGGAAATGGGATTTTTATCAACATAACACCCAAAAAAACATTTTCTTACATTATGTACATATAAATCTCAAAGAACCAATAAGAACTTTCTTACAAGACTTCGAATTTAAATTTACTAAAGTCATGAAGCTAACAATCAAAGGATAACCAAAGGGCATTTGTGTCAATGGTAGTCAGCTGTTTTGTAAGATTTAGGAGTAGGTTGAAAGAAACCAATATCAAAACCTAACCTCCAGTATTAC
Organism: Mikania micrantha; assembly: GCA_009363875.1. Taxonomy (NCBI): domain Eukaryota; kingdom Viridiplantae; phylum Streptophyta; class Magnoliopsida; order Asterales; family Asteraceae; genus Mikania; species Mikania micrantha. Next base: position 32,817 of record SZYD01001883.1, read on the forward strand.
ACTGATCAAAGTACAGGTTCTTCACCCTCTCCAGCTATGAGGGGGAGGGGATCAGTCGGACCGTATAAATTCAGTGGCTTCTTTCCCAAAACCAACCCAACCAACCAAATTGGCTACTACGTGATTTTTACCCCTGACGATGAATGTAGCTACCAAACTGGCATTTCGTCGAACAAGTCATCGGCATTATCGGTGACACGAATTTATCAAGATTTACTGAACCAAATTAAGAGAAACATGCATTCGAATAAAATATAATGCACATTTTATGCGGAAATTGGGAAGGTAAGAGATCAAATCGACATACCCACTTCGAGTTGCGTCTCGTAATTCCGGTGTGATGAAGCGGTACATGACTACATGTGTCTGGGGCCTCTGGGCTTTTACTTTTAGGAGGAGGGGTCTGATTGCAATTAAAGATTAATTACAAAATAGTCCTCCGTTTATTATTAATCTGTCTTTTATGCACACTGAGTTCCTTTCACCTTTTTTGGGCGAAACTTGCATTGAAAAAGGTCATATGTTTCTTGCACAATTGCGTTTCCTTCTCTCAAATTTGCATTCTCCTTTTAATTTCTTCAACCGTCGGTAGGTTTTGGTTTGTAATTTTGCTCTTTGGTTGTGTTACTTCATTTCTTCCCACTTAATTCTATACATAAATAATAAATAAAATTAAACAAATCCCACTCAGTTATACAAAATCAAATTAAATATTAATCGGACGGATATTTTTGTAAAATTAGGGTTTAAATATTTTTTTTGAACTGCACCGTTGATTCGTTGACACGTCCTTGAAAGAAAACTCATACATAAACACAGTATCTAGACTCATCAATTCATGAGGAAACTCACAACTGAGAAAATCCCTTATTTATCCTACGACAATTACTAAGATTCGAACCTAATACCTCTTGTAAGAAGTCAAAGGAGTATTATTTGGCTAAAAGCTCTTTGGTAATTAGGGTTTTAATAACTTGATAATTTATTGTTCAAATAAAAAATTTTATGAGTTTTAAAATTAATTAAAATACATGAGAAACTTTACATAGCAACCAAGAGGTGATCATGGTAATAAGATTTGAACTACGTGTGTTTTTCTCTCAGCAGTGTAATTTTACGTATTTTTCATCCGAAAAATTAATACGTATTGAATCCAGTCACTCCTGATTTATGAGTCCGACCTTCCAGCTTCTCCTGTATATTGAGCCATGCTCCGTTATTGTTTGCTTTTATGCATTCAAGTCTTCCATGAAGAAATATAATACAAACACAAGTTGGGTCATGGCCTCATTTTTACAATATGAAGCACTAACCTTATAATATGCCACTCACTTTATTTATAAGCAATTTGACCATTTTGTTTGTTTGTTGTTGGATGCTCATTTGCATTTTGATGCTTAAAATTGATAATCTGGTTGATATTTATTCGTATTTTCTTATCCTGGAATTTTATGAAAATTTAAAAGTGAATTATTATATTTAGAAGAATCAATAGGGAATTCTTTAAATTTTATGGAAAAGAACGGGATCTGAGCAAACCTAGCCTTATAAGGTTAAGGCCAGTCATCTCCATTAAATTTTAACTCATATATAGAACTTATATGACAAATGTTTTTCATTTTATAGGATTTTTTTAGTGGCCCTATAAAAAGGTGAAAACATCAAGTGTTAGAAACTTGAAAGATGCATTTTCTATAATAAAAGCATGTGAAGCAGAATAATGTAATCAAAGACAGTGGGGTCTTAGAGCTAATACGAGAGGTGCGACCGCACATGATCCAATTTTTAGGGGGCACTATTTTTTAAAAAAAAACTGTATATATTATATATATTAATTTATTTACAACAAACATATATAATTTACATTCCAATGTTTTAAATATATTTAACTCGGTTATGAATTTTATAAAATTTAAATGAAAAACTTTTTCCTTAAACATTTGACCCAATAACTCATTACAATTTAAAAATTAGGTCAAAAAACAAAATAAATTACTTCATATTTAGTAAGAAATTAATTACCACACACGCACACATAGGGGCCCATTTTTAACATTCGCACAGGCCACCTAATCTCTCAGAGACGGCCCTGATCAAAGATTGATAACTATATAAATGATTGTTGCATTATTATATTGAAAGAAGTTCTTTGCTGAAGTTTCGGTCGAAGACATGATTAAAATTTTCAAAAGATAAAACGTTATCGAAAACAACTTTAAAATGTAATTTTTTTTCATTTTCATTGACATTGTTCTTTATTGTTAGTTTTCAAATGAAAATATTTCAATTATAGTATCTTATGTTATTATTTTGTTCAAACCGATCCAATACATTGATCCGAGCACAATCTAAAATTTATAACAGCTCGAGAATAAAATGCGTGAGATTGTAGAAAACAAAACATAAATTTAAGAAATTATGGTTTTTTTTTTTTATTAAAAAAAGACGTGAATGCTTAAAGAATATCATATTACCTTGTAAGATTGTTGGATATTTTAATAGGGACCATAGTTGGCACAATTGTTTTTGAGAGACAAGAAAGGAGCATCAAGAGATACTTGCAGACCTTTTGTGCAATTGACGCTAAAAAAGATAGAAAACACGACTATGAGGCTGTTGGACGTTGATGATATCAGGCTTTATAAACATCGCGGCAGCCATTCCTTCCGTCACCGCACACCGGAGCTCGCCGAACCAAATCGGAGTAAATCCTATCGCTTGCCGGATTGTTTTTTCCGGTCAGTTTTACTTTTACTTCACATCCGAATTCTTTCCTCATGCTTTATGTAGTGTCGTATAATTGCATTCACCCCCACAGCTCGCGGTCGCCGCCCGCTCAGCAGCTACGGTCACCGCCCGCTCAGCATATATCGCCGCCGCTCATGTAAGCACGATTCTTTTTTTCTTTCCTGCTAATGTTGTGCTGTGATTTTTGGTTTTCTGATACAATTTGGTTTTATGATGCAATCGATGTTGTGCTGTGATTGTGATGTTCTTGTTCTGTGATTGTTGAATTTGCCTATGTTTGAACTTGACCATGAATTTTGGATGCGCATACTCATCATCATTATTGCGGTTTGGAAACTAAGAATGAGAGTTAATTGATAGGTTTGTTAAAGACATGAATAGGTAGGTACGTTAATGCTTTGACTGTAAATATTTAGGCGAGTTTTAGAATCTGGTTAAATAACCTAAGCGAGCTGAGAATCAGAATCATAATCACCTTGTGTGGCTTTTAGTTCAATTTTAGCATCAATGTATCAACAAATTTAAGCTTTTACCGGTTTTAGATTCAACTATTCAAGAACCTGCAAATTAGGCTACAATGTGTTTTTTGAATTAGGTTAAGCTATAGGATTAGGAAAAGAATTAGGGTTTAATTTGTAGTTTATGATAAGAAGCCAGAAATGGTAAAAAAAGAGTCAAATAACATGCACGGTGTTGCAACGTTCCAGAATATATGCATCATTGCTGAGAATTGTAATGCCCAGAATAAATGATCATTTGGTTTTCTTGATGAAAGTTCGATCTGGCGTTGCACTATTACTAAATAAACATAAAATCGACTGTGGACCTCAGATTTCATCTATTTATTTGGCATTTAAGTTATTTGACTAATCTTAACCATTGCATTTGTGTTGGGACCATAGGCGTTAATTATAGGCCGTAATCTACTAGTTCATTCTTTGCAACATATTTTCCAATAATTATTAGTTTTTTTGAGTCATCGTATTTATCTTCCTTGCAAACACAGTCATTCTTTGGAAATGCTAAAAGAAACCTTGTAAAGATTGAGCTGTATTGGACAAGTAATTGCCATATTGCCTTCTCTTCCATCTTTTTGACAAAACAGAGGTTATTTTCCCAAGAAAATCAAAGTGTGATGGTCTAGAAAATCAATAATTCTATTTGTAATGTCCTGAATAAGTTTCCTTTTTGAAAAATGCACATATGAAGGGTTATAAATTGTCTGTAGTTCTTACCATATTGCACCCGTGTGATTTTCTCTGACAGTGAATTATAGCTGCCTTCATGGGCTTTGGGATCTCATCATTGGCAGATTTTGCAATCTCATTGTAGTGCAGTTCAATCCAAATGAAACAAACAATGCTCATGAATCAGAAGTTGTTTGTCCACCTGAATGGGTAAGCTTAATTTGTTATAAATGATTTGTTGGGAGTGGTATTTAAACTGAAGTATGTTAATATTTGCATTTGTTTAGGGGTATAAGGCTACCAATTACGGTGCAAGGAGCTTCTAGAAGGGTACTCTCTTTGTCTTCTTCAGACATGAAAGCAACAAGGTATGCATTGCATTATAACCATCTACGGGTGGCATTGTGGCAAAATGGGTGGGTCATTTTACATGGGTTCAAACTGGGTTGTTTCTATTAGGTTGAACAATTAAAATATCTTTCTGGTTTTTATAACAAATACATATTTTATCATGATTGCAACCTATTATAAAAACTACAAAGTATAATTTGATTTAAGTGAATAGAACAATTTAGGAGGTGGTAAACATGAGTATACTTTCTACAACTTTTAACTGTTGGTTGCTAATTCCTTCATGGGTTCCACAAGTCAGTGGCCTGGCCCATTAGTTATACAAGTAGGTATGGCCCATACCGTATGGGCTATTAGGATTGTAATTGTTTTCTTGTTCACCAAGTCCTGGTGAGTCTAATCCTAGTTAGGGGTATTCATATGAGAAAACATGTAATTGAGGATTTTCAGATAGTTTTTTCTTAATTGCAATATATTAGGAGTTATCCAGTTGAATTTTGTGATTATTGTTTGTGTTCTTGTTTTACTGATTCAGGACTTGATTAACCTGTATGCCTTTTTCCTTTGTAGTAATTGTTTTTATTTTTACATGTCTGACCTGTTGGCTCAAAATTTGACTAATTATACAAATGGATTGAAACTGGCTCCTATAGATGTACAAATGTCACTTTGTTTTGCCTTTTGTTGCATTATCTAATTGAGGTGAGATTGTAAGCAACAGAACGTACTTTGTGTCAAATTTTTTAGTGGCACCTTTTCATTTAATCAGGTTAAAATTGTCCGCTTCACTTTGTTTTTATCTTTTGTTTTGTTTGTTGACTGTTGTGGGCCTTAAGTTTCTAATCTTTGTGTTAATTTGGCAAAGGCAACAAGAAGATGATGGCACACCTCAATCTGAACAATTATCATCTGTGGCAGGTATTATCACTATTGTTGTAGTTGTTGTTAATTGAACTTCAAGTAAATGAGTGTACTGGCATATTTATTTCTTATAATACTTGAATTTAAAAAATGTTCTTTGACATGCCTTAAATTTCAAATGTTGTTTTCTATTGTTTATTTGAACAGTTAAATTTTATTTTCTAGGTGGGATTGTAGCTTTAGGAAAGTTTGATGCACTACATATTGGTCATCGTGAACTTGCTATCCAGGCAGCAAAGGCAGGCACTCCATTCCTGCTATCATTTACTGGAATGGCAGAAGTTCTTGGCTGGGAACCTAGGTATATTGACCTATTCGTATGAGGACGGGTCAATTCAGGCTGTATTATTATTGATTACAAGTTTAATGTATCAAAATTTACGTAAACCATATTTAAATGCTTACAATCTTCTAAATCATTCTGCATAAAAAAAATTCATGGTGGTGTTTTCTAAAACTATATAATACATATATTGTTTGCAAGTTTTGAGAATTAGACAAAAAGGGTGTACACAGGTAAAACCAACCTGACCCGGACCTGACCCATTACTCAACCCGCCTGATTTGCTGTATGTTTTAAAATGTCTGAAATCGAGTGGTTTGAACAGGGCCCCTGTAGTAGCCAAATGTGACCGTGAACGGGTGCTTTCATCATGGTCTGCTTGGTGTGGAGAAGTGACACCCACAGAACTTGAAGTCGAATTCTCTAAAGTCAGAAATCTGACCCCACGTCAGTTTGTTGAGAAGTTATCTAAAGAGCTTGGTGTGCGTGGCGTTGTGGCAGGTATTTCAACTTGAATCTATTGAAGGCCTGTTTGGATTTGTGTTTTGAAAATTATTATCTTATTTGTTTTTTGATAATTGTTTAACCTACTTTCGCATATGACTTTTATACCAGCTCCGACAAAATTATTTTTTAAATACTAAAGTAATAATATATAATTTATGTTCAATTTTATTAGTTTTAATAATCAAACACTTAACAGCATCAAAATTAATTATTACAACAATATTATGCTACATATTTTATTACAACTAATAATTATGGTGCAAACGAGTTTAATCGAGCCGATCTTATGCTCATTTTAGTTAACAGAGCTCAGTTATATACATAATTAAAACGCACATCCAAAAATCCCCTTAGATGTCATAGTTTCACCCCATTTGTTTATGATTGGGCCAAGAGTAGGATTAGATATTTATTCAAGGAAACGAGCCTAGCATGTTAAATGTCCCTAGAGAGTATTTTTAAATGAAAAATAGACTACTATTTTATAATATATTTCTATTATTCAAACTGGACATGTTTTAAGTGAAATTGCAACAAAATACATGTGTTTGCATATCAACTTGACCTGTCCAACCCAAATATTTTCACATGTTATCCAACCCTCTCATTGTCACATACGTACCCCATAACGTGTTTGACCTCAAAAGTCTAACTGTTGATCTTGTACCATGGTAGGAAAGAACTATCGATTTGGTTATAGAGCCGCAGGAGATGCATCTGAGCTGTCAAGATTATGTGAAGAGTATGGTATAGAGGCATACATCATAAACCCAGTGATGGACCAAAAACAGAGCATATTAAACAGAGAATTTACCGACTCTAAAGAAAGAGGACAGGTGTCATCCACCCGTGTTCGATATGCACTTTCAGAAGGAGACATGAATTATGTTTCTGAGCTTCTTGGTCGCCACCATCGTCTAATATTGATGCTAAATGATGACCGAAGTTTCATCAGCAACAAGAACATGAATGTGTTTCCTAGGTCATATTTATTGAATCTTCCACCTAAAGAGGGTGTATACAAGAATTGTAGTATCGTATTTGGTAAAGAAAGTGTTGTACCTTGTAGAGTAGTAGTTGATGCTGATAATATCCGTTTAGAGCTGGTAGAGATAGATTGTATTTACATTCATTCTGGAGACTCACGATACCTGAATATTGAGTTTGGTGCCTAAAAGCAGTTATTGAAAGCAGCATTACATTTATATTCTTTTAAATTATCGACTAATAGTCAATTTGTAGATTTAGTTGGAGTTGCACGGCCCGTTATTCGACCCGCCCTCCTGTTTTTCTAGGCTTAGTTTTCGTCTTAGCTTATGTTTTGTAGTTTAATTATAATTCCACATTTCACATACTAAAGAATGGAACCCTGGTCACAACAGAATTCATTTTTTGTTCTTACATTTGCTTCGACTACCTTACCTTTAGAAGTCAAACTGCAAGAAACTGACAGCATTGGATACCTGTAAATAAAAAATCAGTATGCTAGAGAGGCAATGGACTCCTTGCATCACCTGCCCATGCAAAAGATTAACAAAAGATGATCTTATAACATATATTAATGATCAAATCAGGTGATTATATTTGTTCATCAGTACATCAATATGCCTCCTACAATAACAGCCAACAAACAAAGCAGAGTTCTTATAACAGTTTTTTGTGGTTGACGGCTTGTTGTTGAGGTTGGAGATGGTGCAACTGACATGTTACTAGAAGGCGGAAGTGATTTCCTTGTAGCAGGAGGTATAGGTGGGTCTGCCAGGTCAGCATCAATCAGGATGGGATTGGGAGCAGCAGCTGGTGGCATCATCTGAGGATCCATGTATCTCAACAGTACGCCAGGCTGTGCAGCCATTGCATATTCTGGGAGCTTACTGTCTGGTAATTGTAGGCACTTGTTCCCTGTAGTTGCAACAATATATATGAACAACTTCTAGAGATTATATGAAAACCTTAAACTACCCAAAAGTTCAATAAAAAACCTTAAACTTTTGAGATATTTGATATAGCCCTCAAAACTTCTAAATCCTATAAAGTTGACTTTTTAACCTCCTCCTGAATTGCTTTCAAGGTAGAAAATTAGGAAGTTTTTCATAGTACAAAGTCACTAAATAGTCTAAATCGCTTTAATTTTTTTTTTTATTAATATAGTTTTTAAATAATATATAATATATTAGTCTGTTTATAGAAATCAAAAGAGTCTGACAAATCTATTTTGACCCCTTACCCATCTATCCCAAAAAGCCCGTTTGACTCCTTTGGTGATTTTGCAAGTCAAGGCAGCTACTTTTCACCCAAAGGACACATATGTGCATAAATTTAACACATTTCAGGCATTTAGGAAAACTTTTAACAACATTTCAGGTGGCGGCATATATCCACGTAAAATAGTAAAACAAGTTTTTGTTGCATGGAACAATTTTCACCAAGTTAATACATCTGATCACCTAAAGTTAAAGGTGACAGTTTGTATTTACTTATGAATGTGTTTAAACGGATCAAAAACAAAACAGAAAAACTAAAAGTGGATTGAGTGAAAACTTGCCTAATGTTTCTTTATCCAAACACTTGGATCATAATTTTAATACAATTATTTTTTTAATCATAAATAAGCATAATGTTTCACAAAGTTTTAAAACAGAAACATTGTACAGGGGTCAACCTGATCCCACCTGGCCCGATCTAACCCACTTCAACCCAAACTCAATTTGACCCATTACACAACCCTCTGGACCAACTATAACATGCTTGGGTGAATCTGAAATGGAGCAAACTTACTTCTGTATCTGGCAGCAGTAGCTGGGAAATCTGTAACAACTCCATTAACACCAGCTGCTGTTACAAATGTGTTTATTTCAACATATGGGTCTGAAAAGAAGTCCCATGCCAGTGACAGGAACTCGTTGCTCATTAATTGCACATAGACAAGAAGGTTAAATGCATGAAATTTATCCACAACATAAGTTTGATCAAAAAGATATCCATAGCTGCGAGTGTAGACAGATTCCTTCCCAATAATAACTGAATTAGCTATATCTTTAATTTCTAAAATGGTTGAGTTCAAGGCATCACGGATGTTTTCATTAACTTCATAAACAAGCTCATGACTGTTGCTTCTTTCCTTGAATAACTTCAGAACCTTACTTTCTGAAGATTGGATTAATATCTTTTTGTTCATGTTGTTACTGTAACTAGACTTGTTCAAGACGTCCATCACAGCATCTGTAATGCTTAGTCCATGATTTTTTGCTAGGTAGGCTGCATGCTGGAAATTGAGTAACAAAGCATGTAAGTTTTAATTCGGTCCTAGCAAAAAAGATGAACATGCAACAACTTATCAATATGATTGAAGGACATGCAACAACAGATCAATATGATTAAAGGACATGCAACAACTGATCAATATGATAGAAGGAATCATTAATTAAGCAACAGTAGCTTCCAGCTCTATTTGTTCGAAAGATCCATGGCAATTGGAACCTAGAATAACTAGATAACTTTTTGGTATTTATTATAAAGTGAAGGTGAACTGTACACCACATTTTTTACTTTGCACACCACATTACCACAACCATACTTTTTGACCATTTCTGCTTTGGTAACCGTGAGAAACCATTGCTGGAAAATGCATGAGACCTTGCCAAAAACTTGTTAACCAACAGGATCACGCAAATCGCAACATATACTGGACAGGTGGCCATCAAGAGGTTATGGTAGAACCTTTGGAAGCAAGATTTGAACCTAGATCTTTGCTAGAGGGAATCACACGCTTATCACTGCGCCACCCCTTGATTTTTCCCCCTCTTTTTGGACCAATTTACTCGTATATAACCTTAATTTTATTACCAGTGTTTCCAAGGGTAAAATAGTCAACACAAAATTGGTTGTAATGTAAAGTGAAGTGGCATAAAGATCACCTAAGGTCACCCATATATGACAAAGTTTCCAAACAAGCTACCCTTGTATGAAAAATAAGCATAAGGACACCCAAGCTTCATATCTTCTCCACTTAAGGACAAAAAAGTTGCCGCTTGGACATTTTGCCCTTAAAATTGTAAAAAGGTGAAAACATCCTGATGATGTGTCATGATTTTATTGAATAAGAAAGGTGGCCATTGTTATATGTGGTGGTTGCTCTTTCAACTACGTAAACATGCTCATGTAAAGAAATTCTGAGGTATGGAAAAGATCCAGAAAAAACAGACTCACCTTTATGTTGATCAAGACACCAAAAACAGAACTGGCATTACTAGCAAAGTCCAAAAAGTCAAACAAGGTCATAAACTTCCCATCATTTTTGAATTTCGGATTCCGATACAAAGTGCGGTCAGCAAATGGTTCATACATCAAAGCTAAAATATAAGAAAGAAAGGAAAATGTTGAGTGTTAAATATGACAAGAATCAGTATTTCTAAGTTTTATGAATATGGAAGTATAAGTGAGTGGTTGAAAGAGGTAGCAAGATGTGTGGGTTGGGCATGCTAAACAACGCATCAAAACCGTGTGCTTTAAGTATCGGTCGAAACAGGGCTGGGTGAATGGCAGCCTCTTTTAATTCATTTTTAAAATATTTAATAAGCCAATTATGATTTTCAAAAACAGTCAATAGTTTAAATGTTTGACTAAAAGAATTTAGGAGGTTATGTTCATATAAATAGACTTTGGGTGACTTTCAACCCATTCGACCAATTTGATTCGTTTCCCTTTAAAATAATTTTTTTAATTTGACTAGCTGTTAAGATAAACAACATCCCACTCATATGTAAATGGAAGAAATTACCACCTCTAGTTATTAGTAAATCTTCTGGTATGAGCATTACTTGAGGAAAATATAAAGGTATAATGACATCATATCTGTCTTTCCTGCTTATAGCACAAAAGTGGAGAATAGATTACTTACGTCTCAAGCTCTGAATTTGGCTCCAGGTGAGGCTGAAGGTATATATTCCATTACCAGAATGAAGCTCAGGAAAGTTCGATGTTAGGTTGATGAATTCTGAATTAACAACTGTTGTTTTATCAATGAGGTTTATAGAACCTAAACATATAGGTACTCCATCACGTGTCATCTGAACCGGACAGTCGATTATATCTGCACCATCTGAAACAGCTTTTCTATATGCTGAATCAGTACAGCCAGGGAAGTCCCCACTTGCTCCTTCAAATGAGATTATTGAAAAGTTTACTGAAGCAAAGCCAAATGAGAAGATAATGGTGAGTTCGATAGTTGAATAAGGCATGCATATTAGTCATAACTGAGGCATGAAGCCATTAATAATAGAGGTGGCAAGATAGGTAGCTCAGGTAACAACCCGTGTTTGTATTGGTTAACTCAGTCTAGGTTGGGTTGGCCTGCCAAACATTATTTTTGTAAAAATTTAATGTGTTAATAATGATTGCAAAAGATGTTACTAAAACAATAATGTAGAGTATCTCACAGATTACAAACACGAATTTTACACCGGATGAATTGAAAGTCGTGGCTAACACTTTCAGATCAAATTATTTGTGGTTCACTCAAATATTTGATCGGATAAAATTCAATTCTAATTGAAGAACAAGTATGAAATTCGTAGTCAATTTCGAATAAACCAGTGTTTGATTAAATATCATACGCAGGGTTGAAGAAAACTTCCATGTTTCCTAATTTGCCACTAAGCTCGACCCCAGCAAGCCAGGGCTCTGCACCTTGGACCCCGCTCTATCCAGGGACACTGCCCCCGGACCCCCGCCAAGGGGGCGTTGCCCCCTTGGAATCCCCATTGAAACATAAAACCTTAAACAAGTGTGCACCCCACACCCAATGATTCATATTGATCAACAAAATTAATCCAATTACACTAAAATATCTTACACATAATAGAATCTAAGTAAATGATTTAGAGGTGTGTACACTAGATTATTCTTAAGGAAGCTTTCAACCCGTTTGGTCAATTCCCATTTTAGCTAGCTTTTAATATATATCCCATTAGTGATAAAACACAGCTATAACTACTAGGGTACATTTTCTTTTTTGAAGAAACCGCTGTATTTTCCATTGATTATACAAGGGTATTTATTACAACCACTGTTGTAAAAATCGGCCTAGGCGGCCCTCTACTGTGTTGATTTTGGCCTAGGCGGCCTAGTTAGATTTTTTTTTTTTGACTTTTTTCCGGTAAAAAGGGACCAACTTCATGATTATTTAGACATTTCTCATCCCAAAATCCTAAATATGTCCCTAAAACATCGAATCCAGCCACTTAACATCTAAATTCATCTCTAAACTTTGAACTCGGTGTTTAAGTTTGAACTTTGAGTACTTGACTTAGTTTAAGTTTATTTTTAAAATTATTTGAAGTATTATATTAAATTATTGATGCTGATATGTGTATATAATATATATTTGTAAAATTACATATAAAAATTCCAATCCGCTTAGCACCGATTAATCCCATGGCGGTACATCGCTGCCCGACTAACGCCTAGCGACTTCTACAACCATGATTACAACAGTATGAGTAACTAGAGGGGCTATAAAAGGAAAATTATAGTTACACACAACAACTATGGTAAGGTCAAGGCTGTGAATTTGAATTTTGACTAGACTCTTGACTTGACTTTTCCCTTGATATTGCAGTCCATAGTAAGAACAAGCCATTCTTAAATAACTGGTCAAAATCAATGCCTCTAGCTAATAGCAATTCAAGAACATCCAAGGTAGAAATAGATGATCAACATTTTGAACAGAGTAACATAAACATCAACTGAATGTGTAGACACACATAACATATTGAATGACAGACCTTTATGTGATTCAGTTGTCCCCATGTGAGAGAAGCAATCTGCAGGGTACCAGAATCATCAACTTCTTTATCAGAATGAAAACACAGAAAAAAACATAGTTTATATGTTACGGGAAGATATATTAGGTTTAAAGATACTAATCCATTTGCGTTTCAACTATTGTGAAAATATGAGGCTGGTTAACCAGATGAGATTAGATAAACAAATTCTTGGCTAACTAGTTAATATCTGACATGTGGTTGGAAGTACATTTTAGGAAGTGAGTTGTAAAACAAATAAAAAAAACATTTTTAAGGGGTGTTCATAAAATACTAAACCGGACCCAATCCGACAAACTAATAAATCATACAGGTTTATATGTTATTGTTCAGTTATAATTCACAATTTTGGTGATGGATGATTAACCAGAAAACCAAAAATATAAAATACTTTCTTCAACCTACAAATATTAACCCATTAATAAAGATTTAGCCCTCATCAATATACTAGCCCATAGGCCAAAACAAAAGTTGTGGATGTATCATCTATAGGTCTGAATGATTTGGTATTGGATCAATTGATCAACTGACAACTGAAATCAGCAAATCATTGATGATATCGGAAGATTGTTGAAGTGCAAGGCGTTCTTTGATTCCTTTCTTTACCTTTGTTATATATATATTCTAAAACATTATGTAAAGTGTGAATCTATTCCACCCTTGGTTTGTAATTTCTTCCCAACTTCATTATGTGACTTCAAAGTTGATGGAATATTATTTACATGAATTTGCTAATTTGTAAATGCATTAATTAGTAATCCTTCATTGGAATATTATTTAGGACTGGTTAACTAGATAAAACTCAAGGGTTCCAAACTTACGAAAAGCAGCTGATGGAGTTACTGGGTTGTCGGAAAGTACACCATCTACAGAGAAGTTTCCATTGTCAACAAAATTCAAATACTCTGATACAGGATCATAACTGTAATTATACGCGATTGGCACATCATTCATAAAATCCATAGCAAAAACTTTTAGACCCTCCCTATGAGCATCCAAGACCAAGGATGTAAATGGTTGTAAATACATTTCACTGTCCACAGGCCATATGTATGATTTAGGAACTAAAACCCCAGAAGCAAATGTCTTGATAAATGTCAGATTTTTCTGAAGAGATCCATATGTTTGATTGGTTGAGGGCTCAGTTTCATCCAGCCCTAGAAATCTGAAAACCAGTTTTGTAGTGCTTGATCTGAATCTTGTTGCAATGCTTTTTAAAAAATCCAACTCTGGTGATGAAATATATTTCACAACACCCTTTTTAGAAGTAGAAATCGCAAAATTTCTCATACTCAAATTGTGTTGGTTAAAAAATGCAGCATTCTGCATAAACATATAGAGGAAGGTTAGAAACAGGAAAACAACTACGTACAGCTATCCTTCCTTTTAAGGGTAATACAACATCAGCATTTTTCTGTTAAGAAGTTGTCATAGATCATTTTTCATGTGTTTTGTTAGCTTGTATTTTCCTTCTCAGTTAATTAGTATAATGATCCAAGGTGGTTGTTAAGGTTTCCCTCCCTAAAGATTTGGTGGAAGGTTCAAGTCCCATCATGGACAAATGGAGGGAAATTCTAGTTAAAAAAATCAGTATCGTGATATTACACTTTCTCTCTCTAGATATCCTTATTCCATCATCAAGGGGACATCAAGGTGATAAATGGGTGTACTCCCCAACCAAGTGGTTATGGGTTAAAATCCTACGGAGTGCAAAAGCGGTGATTTGAAGAGTAGACTGTAGAGTAGGTATATGTTAGAGAGTGTGTGTATGTGTTTGATTGTGTTTGCTAGTAAAAAAAGATATCTTTATTACATCTTATTTTTACAATTGTTTTTACACTTCCCATAAACTTCAAGAATCCCTTTACATTAAAAAATAGCTGGTAAATTTTTGTAGTTGATGATGTACAGAGTAGTAATCACCTGGATATTCAACCATAGTTGTCTTCCTGTTTTCATTCCAACAACATCTTTGACGGTAAGGATAGGGTACGAGCCATCATAATATGGAGTTCTGGACTCAATGTTCTGTTTTACTGTTCAGTGCAAAAATAAAGCCATCATTACTTACAAGACATGATGCTATGCAACTGGGAAATCTCAAACACACACACACTGACACAGAGTTCTGCTATTATGATTGATTAACTAAGCATAATGCAGTTAAAAGTATTATACATCTAAAAGTGTAGAAAATATGTCACAAAGAAACACAATTGTGCTTCAAACAGATAGGATGAAATGGTGGCATGGATGGGAAATTGCAGCCAAACTAATGCCTAATCATCAAGTAGAAATGTGCTCCATTCTTACATCCTCGCTTTCTAAAATATATTCGCATATGATAGAAAAAAATATGGGAATATTTCATAGATTAACAAGAGAGGCATGTTGTTCACCAGAAGCATCATGTGCTCACTTGAATTCTTGAAAAGAGCCACGACAACAGAGAGAATGACGTCTAATAGTCAATCATTATAGATATACATGTGAGTGCAGTATAACATGAGATTTACAAGCATGAATTTGACTTACAGTAGACATTGTGTAGATCATTGAGCAAGAAGTCCACAGGAAACCATCCTTTTGTGGGTACTCCCTTGACAGGGTATGTTTTGACTCTATCATGAAACACTTGTTCAATAGTAGAAGCATCTTCAAGATTCAGATTCGGAAAGCAGATCCCAGCTGCATCTTTAGTCAATTGCACATTGCACCACAAGATCAAATCGGATATACTCAACTCCTTAGCAAACGAGTAAGCATCTGAACTGGAGTCAGGGAATAATCCTGAAAAACCACCACGTGCTATAACTAAAGGCCGGTTTCCTGCAAAAAGTAGGAAAGTAGAGTTTATGAACATGATATAGAAATAGATGAACATTTGATTAAAACCATGAATACACATAAAACAGCATGCAATTCAAAAATCTTATTATACAAAACCCTAGCGTTAAAAAAAATATGCAGCAACCAAAACTCAAAATCTAACTGTCTAATCAAAACCACGTATACACATGCCAATTTGCACAAACCAAATCAAAAATCTTATTAGAATACAAAAATTTTAATCTTTTCTTACTAATTCTTTATAAACATAGCTTGGAGTACACTCCAGTGCATAGATTAAATGTATATATCCACCCTACAGTTTCCCACCGTCATTTACAAATCCAAACTGACACTTACTTCTGGTGTGCCCACTCCCCAGCGCTAAATTGATGACAGTATTATTTAGCAACCTGGAAATATATCTTATAATTCAATGAATAAATTGACTGTTAGGCATCGATTACTGCAGAAGTCAAAACTCAAAACCCTAGTCATCTAATTTCCTGTTCATGAAACTTAAAACAACAAATTCCCATAACTAACTTCCAAAAAATCCTTTGTTGCTTAAAATATTTTCACATTTCCTCCTTAAATTCGAGCCCTAAATCAAACTAGAACGCATAATCATAACATAATCTCAAAATTCGTGTCCAATTCTTCCGAAATTCTGAAAAAAACAATTACGAAAATCAAGCTTGACATGCAATCAAATAGATAACACACTAGCAATGCGAGATGACCAAAAGTAACAACACCGATTACGATAATACGATACCGCTTAATGTTTTCCATGCATTAGCCATCTTCCTAGATCCTTTGGCATCATTCAAGGACACCGAACTGAAAAGTAGCAGAAGGTTTAGTAGCCACCGGAGCTTCCACATTGCCAGCATATCTTCACCGGCGTTGAACTCAACGTCGCCAATTCCTTGATTTATCGTGACCAACTTGTAGCAGCGTTTCTAGTGAGAGAAGGAAGAGTAGAGAGAGAAGCGAATGATACAGAAGTAAACTTAAGTTGATTTGATGATCATTTATGACGACGAGGATACATTTTAAAATATAAAATAATTAAATTTGCATGCTAAATGAAGACATTTAATTATATTAAATTCGAAATTCGCGTACACATTGCGAGCTGAGCCGAGATTCTCAAGCTGGCTATTTAAATTTATTGATTTTAAGTTTAGGTGATGAAAACGAGTTGATAGGAATAAATAATTTTTTTTTCGAACGGCTTTGTATAACGACACCTAAGACGGGATTTCAACCGTCCCCTCAGATTTGACGTTTTAGGCGTATGCCCGAGCCCATCCCAGGAGGAACTCCACAACTAGGTAAACCCCCTGACCTTGCTTCAGCAAATATGCCTCAGCCCAGATTCGAACCCAATACCTCACATAGAGAAGGATAAACATTAGGCTAGAAGCCCTTAGTTAGGAATAAATAATTAAATTTCCATCCAAAGTTCCAAACCTTCTAATTTTTAATATATCATATTATACTGGTTAAAAAGAAAAAAGAAAAAAAATCCTCGGTTTTATAATTTGATTTTTTTTTAAATACTAATGTTTGAAAAAATTATGAATATTTAAAAACTAGAGAAGTTATTAAAAAGTTAACAATAGTTAAAATCCATGGGACACATGTTCTCTTATTACGTTGGAGCCTCTGTCGTTGCACAAGATCCTACCGTTATATGAGAGTTAACATAGTTTTGGGTTTAAAGCACTTACAATATTGTAAATTAAAAACTTACAACTCAAACAGTGATGAATTTACGCAAACTCCTAAATTAAAAAAAAATGTTCTGGATGTGTTTACAATGATGTTAAAAAAAATCAAAGATTTGGCTTGATCTTGACGGTTATTTTGGGTTTTTGCACATTTAGTGGGTATATATACACATATATATGTATCTTACAATTCTTTTAAAAAATAAATAAACGTATTTTCATTTTCTTTTCACCTTTAGTCTCTCTTCTTTTTATTCAAGCTTAACATGTTAGTATTAAATTAAAAAAGGATAATGATAATATTATTGATTTACAAAATGAAAAAGCTTATTCATTACTTTTTTGGACTAGTTTTGTTATTTTGATAATGGTTGGTTTTTAGTTTATAGTGTTTGACTTTTAAGTTTGAATTAAAATGGATTATGGTCTTTTGCATCATTATATTAATCGTTCTCTATTGTTTTTTATAAAAACCGTGAAACAGCAAAAACCGAACCGTTAAACTGTCAATACCGGTCGGTTTGGTTTACACAACTTACATGGTTGGTTAGGTTTGTCATTTTTTTGAAACCGTAGTTAGTGGTTTGGTTTAGAAATTTTTGCAAAACCGTCTAAACCGCACCGCATACATCTATAATAGATAGCATTGTTAAGGACTAAGGAGGGTTATTCGTAATACTTGAGTAAAATGTCATTTTAGTTCATGTGGTTTGACAACTTTTGTCGTTTTAGTTCAATAATTTAAATTTTATTGTCATTTTGGTCATTATGGTTTCCATTTTACTATCATTTTAGTCTAATTAAATTTAAAGTTTTGGACTAAAATAACAAAACTGATCAAACCATATCGACGAAAATGATAATAAAATGGTAATTATAATGACTAAAATCTAAAATGATAAAAGTTGTTTGACCATAAGGATTAAAATGACGCTTTACTAGCAATAGTTTAACATGTTCGTCGAAGGTTTACCTCTCTCGTTTCGTTTTCATCAAATCAGACCCTTAAACAACTTTAGCCATGTCATCCCACGTGATCGTACATCACCTGACGAACCAAATAGACTCCCTTAAACGTACGTACGTGTACAATTTGGATCCAACAACTGCCTCGTGTCAAGTCGTAACGCTCCACCCCGCTGACACTTTCTTTTTCTTCGCCAATTTTCCCGGAAAAGCTTCCTCACACGCACACATGCAGGCTGACGTTGTCACCCCGTAACCTAAGTTTCTGACGGAAGCGTTGATCGGAGGTTGATTGAGAAATGGAGGTGATGAATCACAATTCGACGTTGTATTCTGATGTTGCGATGAACCTCGAAAGTACTCATAGTGATGTTATTTCGATCTCATTGTTCATTGCCGTATTGTGCTTGTGTTTGATCGTCGGACACTTGCTTGAAGCGTATCGTTGGCTTAACGAATCCATTGCTGCTATCATCATCGTAAATCTCTCTCTCTCTCATTGATTTTGCTTATAGGTCATTATAATTTATTATGACATATTGTTCGAAGTTTACTTAGATCCATTTAGTTACTTATTTTCATTATTTACTGGCTGATTGGTTGCTAAATCCTACATCTAAGGAAAATCATATATACATTGGTGATTATGATAACTCAGTTTAACTGTTTAGTATACCTGGCAAAAAAAACCCAAGTAGTTTATTTTGGGTCTCTATGGGGAGTTATTGAAACATAACGGGTTAGTATGGGTTAAACAAAAAGTTGCAATGGATTTAAATGGGTAGAATGGAAGCAACAGTAAAATCCACCGGGTTAGGATGGGCCACACAAAATACAAGGATGGGTCAGGATGGGTGGTGCCTCATGCCTGGGTTAATCGACTGTTTGAACATTTAATTCCTTCTTCTTCATCAATGATGAGCAATCATCTGATGAGCTGATGAAATATATTTTTCTTTTTTCAGAATCATGTTTTTTTTTTCATGTTAGTTAAATACTTCAAATAACTTTTAACTTTTTAGTAGTGCAATATGCACCAAAGGATCTTCTTACGACATTCTTACGACACGTGTTGCTTCATTTTTATGGTGAACTATTTGGGTTTGAATTTTTGTGTATAGTATGATCGTGATTAAACACTTCAAAGTTTCATTTTAAAAACGATCAGTTTTGACCCAAAGTCATTCAGAATTCGTTATGGCCCGAATTTAATCGACTATTTTTTACCATTTTTGTTAGAACCCGTTTTGACCCGAATCAAATTGACCATTTTTTTATATGACCCGTTCTAACCCGAATTTCTGGATTAGAGGCTGATTAGGGTCAACTGAGCCTTGGATCTTTGCTGCTGAGTCTGGGATCGCGTTTGCTGTTATTATTGACTAAAATTGGACGATTAGGGTTGCAAAATTGAACCCTTGAGTCGTCTTTGTCGATTTTCAGCGGGTTTTCGGGTCTGTTGCAGCTGTTAATGATCGTGGTTCTCTGATCAGTTGGAATTTGATTGGGATTGGTTGGAGTATTCGCCGGATTTATTGATTAGAAAAGGTGTTGGGTATTTTATGTTGGTTTTATCTTGTTACCGGGTTCAAATGGCTGACGAGGGGAAAATTCAGATTGAGAAGTTCAATGGAACTGATTTCGTCTGGTGGAAAATGCAAATGGAAGCATTGCTCAGTCAGAAGGATTTGGATATGGTGTTGGAGGATAAACCAAAGAAGATGGATGCAGCTGCTGAGTCTGCATGGAACTCAAAGGACAAGAAAGCCAGAGGAGCTATTACATTGGCTTTGACGAGGAGCGTTGCATTTAACATCATGCACGAGACTACCGCTCGGGAAATGATGTCAGCTCTGTCAAATATGTATGAGAAGCCTTCTGCTGCTAACAAGGTGTTCTTGATGAGGGAATTGTTCATGACAAGAATGAACGAAGGAAGCTCAGTTACAGTTCACATCAATAATCTGAACTCGATTCTGTCCAGATTGTCATCTGTGGGAATCAAGTTTGATGATGAGACTAAAGCTGTGTTGCTGTTGTCTTCACTACCTGATAGTTGGTCTGGGACAGTGACTGCTGTTACAAGTTCTGTCGGGACCACTGATATGACATTTGAGGGGATCCGTGATATTGTGCTAGGTGAAGACGTTTGCCGGAAGAGTACTAGTGCAGGATCATCTTCTGAGAAGTTACATGTTGGTAGGGGAAGAGGGAATAACAGAAGCAGTGGGAGTCGGGAAAGAAGTCCGTCTAAGACTCGGAAGACTGTGAAGTGTTGGAGCTGTAATGAAGTAGGACATGTTAAGAGTCAATGCCCGGGTACTTCGAAGCAAGTAGACGCTACTGAGGGCGTTTATGATGATGATGCTTTGGTATGCAGCACTGAAAGCTGCGTGGACTCTTAGGTCATGGATTCAGGAGCTTCGTTTCATGCCATGGACAGCGGGGAAACGATGTTGAATCTGAAGAAAGGTGATTTGGGAAGGTTCGACTTGCTAATGACGAGTTGCTTGAAGTCATGGGCATGGGGGATGTTGACCTGGTTACTTCATTGGGAACTACATGGAACCTGAAGAATGTCAGGGTTATTTCGGGGCTGAATAGGAAATTGATTTCTGTGGGTCAGCTGGATAAACAGGGCATGGAAGTAAGGTTTGGTAGCAATGAATGGAAGGTGGTCAAGGGAAATCTCGTGATTGCTCGTGGTATGAAGCATGGGTCGTTGTATTTGGTTGATGAACCTGCTGAGGGATGTATGACCGTCCCGGTTAAGCGAAACAAAATCTGGTTCGCTAAATCTCGTGCTAAGAGAGTTCATTTTGCAAACGTGAAGTCTGGAGCCAAGGGGATGTTAGCTGAACGTGTTCAGAAGTCTAAACCATTCAGGGGATTCGGTGATAGTGGGAGCAAGGGTTGTGTTCCGGGTACAGTTACGAAGAGCCGTTGGGTTTTGAAGACTAGAACTGAAGAAATCTCTCCTGTTGGTAGTTTGCTGTGCTTGGAGAGTGTTGGTGGTCATCGGTGTATCTCTGGATCTGGTGGAGTGTCCATACCAGTTGAGATAGAGGATGAGTCGTTGACGGGATTTGTCACGACTGAGTTGGAGCTCGGGGGAGCTTCAACTGGCCCTTCTTGTACTTGATGATTGAGGGGCGGTTTGCAACTAGGGGGATATGTCTGGATATGATGAAGTCTTAGTTTATTCTTGAGAATTGAGGCTTGGAAGATTTGTTATTGAAGATTACTGGATTTACTGGATAACTGGATTTCTTATGTTGGATGCCGGGCTTGATTATATCGCAAGGCCTCCGAGTGGGAGATTGTTAGGTTTCGTAGGCCTTTGGGAGGTTTAGGGCAGCCGGCCCTAATCCTGGCCCATTAGGGTTAAACCTAATTATTTTTCTATTTAAGCATTGTCATGTAATTGTAATCTTCAACACCTAATTAATAAAAGAATCCCTAGTTGCAATCCGTGGACGTATGTCACATCGACCGAACCACGTTATATCTTGTGTCGTTTATTTTTCTTTGCTTTCGTGTGCGTGTATGAGTTAATCGGTTTCCGCTGCGCCTCTTTGATTCCTAACACTTATTCCCTCTTGTAGAGGTCTTAGGTTTGAATCCAGCTTCCATCGGCATGTGTCTTTAACCATTCAAGGTCACATGCTAGATAACAAAGTTTGTACAACATATTTCAATTTCTGGATGAAGTAAGTAACTCATTTGACCATAAAGGTCATAACGGTGATTTTAAACAAGAATTATGGTAGTCATTTGCTTAGTGTAGCCATAAGATAGATTAAGCTTTTCTTTTGAATCATAAATGCAACATTTGTAAATAGGAAAATTCCAATATGTTGTTGTTCTCTCATTTACTGATGTCATACACAGGGATGTGTTGTTGGAACAGTCATCTTATGCACAAGCAAGTGGATAAGTTCTTGTTTGCTTAGATTCAATGAAGAACTATTCTTCATTTATCTACTTCCACCCATAATTTTTAATGCTGGGTAAGGTTGGTGCCCACCTGTTTGGGCTCTCCAATACCAATTAGCTTCATAGCTTGGTTGTTGTACATGTGTCACTAATCTTTAATCATACTTTAAACAGTTTTCAAGTGAAAAAGAAACAGTTCTTCCATAACTTTTTACCCATCATGCTGTTTGGAGTCTCTGGTGTGCTCATATCAACATCTATAGTCGCAGCTGGTATTATGTTATAATTTTGTGTATCGTTTAATATCTTCTTTCCATGTATTTTGATTTTAGAAATTCGGTGCTTGGTGTCATGCAGGTAGCTGGTGGCTGTTTCCAAAGTTAGGCTTTGGGGGTTTGTCTATTAGCGAGTATTTAAGTATGATAATCTATTAACTCTTTTGATAAACCTTTAACTTATAACTGTTGTAACATGAGTTAACTGTACTTTAAGGTATCGGGACCATTTTCTCCTCAACAGATACTGTGTGTACATTACAGGTTGGTCATAATACATAAAATAAAATAAGTTTCTTATGATGGATGTTATATTTCTGTTGTACTTTTTTGTTACAGTAATTTAAAAAATAACTGTTTTGAAGGTTTTGAGCCAAGAGGAGACACCTTTGCTATATAGCTTAGTTTTTGGTGAAGGAGTAGTAAATGATGCAACATCGGTTGTACTTTTCAATGCTGTTCAAAAAATTAATGCAGATACACTTAATGCCCAGACAGCTCTTCAGATATTTCTACACTTCTTATATCTATTCACTACAAGTACAGTTCTTGGCATTGCGGTTAGTTCAATATCTTGTCTTGTTAACTCAGTGTGAGCAAGCAGAAATTTAAGTTGATCATGCAACTAGGAAAGATATGATATGGGCTATAATGAAGTTAAGATATCCCTATCTCACGTAGAAGCAATATGTAGTCTAGGTGAACCCGTGGACATTAATTTTTTACTTTGATTTCAGATTATTAAGGGTTTTGATTTTGATGTTTGTTTTGCTTATGAATTTTGGTTTTAAAATGATAAAATTTCTTAAGGATCCAAACATTTACTTACAAACATGGGACTAAATTTGTAACTTACTCTAAAATAGGTGCAGTGCATCCTCATGAACTTTATTTTCTTCCTAGCTTCATGTAATCATTAATCATATGTAACCACCAATCTATGTGGCATGTTTTCCGCAGGCTGGCCTTGTGACAGCATTCTTTCTTAGAGGTCTGTCCTTTGGCAGGTTAACGTTTATTTTGTAAATAATAATAAATTTAATTGCGGAAGCCTGGGTAGATAATATTTCCTTACAACGAGTATATACATAGAGCATATGTGTGTCAATAATCCCATTTACCTTACTTATCTCTTTAACAGGCATTCAAGTGTTCGAGAAATTGCTTTGATGGTTCTAGTAGCATATCTTTCCTACATGTTGGCAGAGGTAAATATACATGATGGTTCTAGTAGCATATCTTTCATCTAGTTTATTTTCTTCTACACATTTTTATCCTCAACCTCAAGTCGTATTGCTTTTTGCAGCTATTTGAGCTCAGTGGCATTCTAACAGTCTTTTTTACTGGGGTCTTAATGTCTCATTATTCATGGCATAATGTGACTGAAAGCTCAAGAATCACTACGAGGCATGTATGGTCAAACACATGAAGATATTGTTACACCTTAGGCAAATCTCACATTGTTTGCTGCTCATCCATAGGATAGATATTTGGTCATTAGAAATGCACCACCCCAAATACTATCAACGCATTTCGGGTCATTGGTAATCGATGAGAGAACTCCATAGTTAATTAGGCTTGTGTGGGAGTAATTCCAGACCACTCTAGAATTCTCCACTCTAGCATTTGGAAAAAAAAATTGAGTGATCAAATTAACTACAAATTACCCTAAAATAAGAATTTAACAAGTAATTTACCTAGAGTTGCCATTACTACTCATCTTGAGAGTTCTATGTTTCCAGGTATGCATTTGCAGCATTATCTTATATTGCTGAAACATTTATATTCTTATATGTGGGAATGGATGCTCTAGACTATGAGAAATGGAAAATGAGCATGTTAAGGTAATTGTGGACATTTTACAATTTTAATCTACAACCTACATAGCGCATGTCATATGTTTCCTTTCCATGCTATCATAGTTGGGTTATTAGACATAATTTTATCTTTTGTCACAGTTTTTGGACCAAGATGGGCCTTTACAGCACTGTGATGTTTTTGATATCCATTGGACGGGCTGCTTTCGTGTTCCCACTTTCCATTATTTCTAATTACATGCACAGGAGTGGGGGAGAGTCATCAAAGATCTCAGGACACCAGCAGGTTGATACACACAAATGCTCACAAATATACAACATATTCTGAATTTACCTTACGTTTTGTAATTTGCTTTTTAGATGGTAATTTGGTGGGCGGGTTTGATGAGGGGTGCCGTCTCTGTAGCCTTGGCATTCAAACAGGTATTTTGTTTGGACTTCTTTTCTGATCGAGAGATTTAGTCGAATAATTAAACTGTTTCTCTGTATTATCTAGTTTACTCACTCTGGAGTGACTATGGACCCGAACAATGCTACAATGATTACTACCACTATCGTGATTGTTCTCTTCAGTACAGTTGTAAGTATTTATGTCAGCAAAAAAACATAAATAATCAAATCAGTGATGCTTCTCACATGTCTTTTCCCACATCATCAACCAAAAAGTGGTCTAGTTCCTTAGTACGTAACTAATGTTTCAGGTGTTCGGTTTCTTGACGAAACCGCTTGTAGATCATCTACTTCCTACAGCTAACTCAAACACAGATAAGAGGAACCCCCATGATCCCGGATCTCCGAAAGAGGATATGACACTTCCATTACTGTCTTTAGAAGAATCTGCTTCAGAGAATCTGTCAAGAGCAAAGGAAAACGTGACAATGCTAATGGACCGGCCTGTTTACACGATCCACTCTTATTGGAGAAGGTTTGACCATACTTATATGAGACCTATATTCGGTGGTCCATGTACCGACGAGTCCTCATGCTAGGATCACACTGGGTATAAATATATAAATTCAAGAAAAAAACGAGTTTAGGTATCCATAAAGTCATGATTTAGATCTAAGGTCTGAAAGTTAAAACATTTAAGTCTCTCAATGTGTTATCTTCATAAACTGATGGGTTGGGGTTTCATGACATAAAAATATATGGTTTTTATCCAAGCAAGGATCATCCTTATAACATGTAGTAACAATAAGAAAACTTGTGCATATTCTTTATATTAGAGTTTCAAGAGATAATTTGACAAGATGGTTTGGCACTATAATCGAGTGGCTCTCGACTTAGCATATATGGTCACCTGTGAACGAGTCTGTTCTGCGCATCTATGTCGTTCGGATTCATGGTACTGTGGCTCATAGTGTCCCCAATGGGAGCCTACAAATGTTTGTTGAGTGATATGGTGATGAGATGGAGTAGATGGGCAACACACGTTGATATGACAATCCAACATGACAACATCTAACTGTTTTTATGTCATCTCAAACATGATAATTTTTAGTTAATTTGATTTGTTTCCTCACTAAAAAAAAGATAAGGTTGTAAGTTGAATTTAAAACTAAAAAAAGCAATGAATACCGAAGTTATTATTAGAGCATACTTTGCATTTTATGAGGCCATGTTTAGTGGTGTGTGAGTGAGGCATAAAGGGGACTGGCATGAGAGAGGTCACGATGTGAAGAAGAAAGGGAAAACATGGGGGTAATGGAGGCTTGATTAGGGGTGATAATAATATATGTGGTAATGACGTAAAGAGATAAGGGAGTGATGATTTTAGTTGTTTACGTGACGCATATGTGTATGCCTGGAAAAATGGGCGGATTGGGTTGGGTAACGGGTCGGAACGGGTGCGGGTCGGAACAAGTTTTAAGCCAAATCCGTTTGGGTTAAAAAAAATCAATTTTGCACAAGTTAAAATGAGTTGTAACAAATCAAATAGTTTATTTGAATAATTTTTATTGATTTTCTCATTCAATATATTATTGATCATCCTTACCCATTGAAATCCATTATGTTTACATGGTTTTTTAGTTGCATATCTTGACATGTTTTGTATTAAGGTGTTGTTTATCTCAACTCATATTACCCATATTATGTTATAATGTTACCCATTTCAACCTAAAATGCAATAATTGTTTACCCAATTCTATCTATTTATTTTACTATTAGTCAAGATTGTTAGGTATACATACGTGGAGTGATGGTGGTTTTATTGCTGCACATAGTCTGAGTGATAACAAACTCTGACTTCAATTTAATGATAAAAAATATATTTTATTTGAATTGACTTAATTTATTTGCAAGCTAGAAAAAAAAAGCCAAATTTAGAAAACTATGTTTTCGTTGTGAAAATGAGTGTTAGTAAACACCAATAATATTTAAAAGTAAACAAAAATGTTTATTATATTTGGCCTAGGTTTTTTTTTAATAATTTGAAATGTAAATAGAATAAGAACGTCGTGTCTGGAATTTAAAAAAATAATAATTACAAAACAAAGTAATGGCTAAAACTAAACATAAACAAAAAAATTAAAATAACAAGAAACAAGTTTAGCGAAACGAAATTGTACATTTAAAAAATTGAATATCAAAGAGTATAGTATTTATAAATTTTACTTTTATCAAAAACATTAAATCAAATTGCTCTTTAAACATTAATTTACGCATAGTATTATTTTTTTTTTACAATAAGAAATATCAAACCATTGATTTAATCATAACCATAATACCAAAGTAGCTATTACCATAATACCATCTAACAACTTGATTTAATCATAACCATTGATTACTAATCTAATAGCTTAATATTTTTCTTATGCTTTTTAAGTTAAGAGGCTTATTTAGTTTAATTTAACTATATATCTTAA
The DNA here is from genome assembly GCA_009363875.1 of Mikania micrantha. Taxonomy (NCBI): domain Eukaryota; kingdom Viridiplantae; phylum Streptophyta; class Magnoliopsida; order Asterales; family Asteraceae; genus Mikania; species Mikania micrantha. The sequence continues at coordinate 60,067 of SZYD01001883.1, forward strand.
AGAGGTTATTAAAATTTATATTTTTAAATGAATTTATTTAATTCAATATAAAAACAAAATACAATAAAACATGAACTTACAGAAAGATAAATTAAACACAAAAGTATATTTTTTTAGACAAAAATTTATTTATTTGATTTTTTCCTGTATCTTAAACAATAAATAGATTTTTTTGTTTAATTTTTTAAAATTGTGAGGCAAAATTGGATATAATAATCAAAATAACGACATTAGCTATCAATTTATTAGATAACACTTATGACTTTACTTTTTTTTAATCATAGACAGTCTACTTGACAACTATCATAAATTTCTTTGATTTCTGCTTATTTAATTTACATGTATACATACTAACAAAACAAGAAATCTTGCTTGAATGTAATCGAAATTATGTGACATCAAGTGTAGACCTAAAATACATTTATGATGATTATGTAACTAAAATGTCTAAATAAAAACTATAAGTTTTATTGCTTAATTTGTATCATCATCGTACTCGGTATAACACATCATTAACAAAGTTAAAGCTAAAGCTAAAGTATGGTCTGAGAATGGTAAGTTATAAACATCTTCATCCATAGGAATAAAGATGATGTTTAAGACCTCCAGGTTTCGGTTCATAATGTCTGATTAACTGACCAACCTAACACTTTTATACTTTACTTTTGTTAATCCAGACCGATATATATATACACATAAAATATACTTGCATCGTAAACAATTGTTATTGTTTAAATTAACGAATTATAATTCTAATTATAAAATTCAATTTGTCTTTTTTTAACTTTTAAAATTGTTATGCATCAAACATCTTGTTTGTATTAATTAATGGCATGTTAAGGGCATGTTTGGGATTGCTTAATTAAGTTTAAAATGACTTTTTGTTAAAAGTGCTTATGAACTTATGACTTTTTGAAATGAAGTTTTTAAAAATATGTTTGGATTAGCTTTTATGTATGAAAATGTCAAAAAATGACTTTTTAGTCATAAAAAGTTAAAAAGCCAGAAAAAGTAGCTTCTTAAAAATGACTTTTTAACACTGCTTAAAAAGTTAAAACTAAAAGTGCTTCTTAAATTACCAAACAACTTTTTAACTTAATAACTTTTTCATTAGTCTACTAACAGATCTCAAGTTCACCCTCCAAAATTCCCATTCGTCGAGTTAGGGCCATATTTCTGTCCGATTGTTGATCATCACCATATTTGGATCACCACACGACCAATTCACACATTCCCTTTCCGTTAAATTAAGCAATTTTGACCCCCTTCTTTCTCTCTCTTTAATCAAACAATAATTTCCCCCAATTTTGTCCTAATTTCGTCCCAATTATTTTCACTGGATGTTATCTTCAACAGAAATTCATGATGATTTTTCTTAGTTAGTCAAGGGTTCTTGGTGTAATCCATCATTACTTGCTGGGTTCTTTTTGATCCTGAGAGGTATGTCATGATTCTTTCACCAACCCACATTTTAAATATGTTTATTCTTTGTGTGTTTATTTGTTGCATTACTAGTAATTCAACAGGATCAGATTATCGACATGTTCCCAAAATTTTGTTCGTTATTGTCGATTCTGGACTCGAAGCTCTTTTTTTTGTGGTTAATTATTTGCATTTTGATACAAATTCTGTGCGTATTTAATAGTTAAAAAGATATAAGTAGATTTTGGGATTGTTGCTTGATTTCCCTCTAATTGTTCTTGCTTATCCCATAATAGAACTGTTGGTTTTTATAATTTTTACTGTTCATGACATGCATCATTCAATCATTTATAACTTTTAGGGGATTGCAGATTCTTACACTGTTTCTCAAAATTTATCTCTCTATCCTTTTCTATAGATATGTGCATATATTATGTGTGTGTGTGTGTGTTTTTTTTTTTTGATTCTTTCTATATAGAAGCTTCAAATCAATGCTATTAATTAATATGATGTTGTATGTATTCAGAAGACTGGTATTCTTTGGGTTCATTATAGGGATTAAATGAGTTGAACCACTTGTAAGCTACCAGAGATCATATTTCTAAAAACTCCTAGATCCACTGCTATACAAGCTTAGCCTAAATTTAAGCTTGTTTTATATAGAGTTTGACTATACTTGTGAGCCTAAATAAACCTATTATTTATAAGGGATATATGTAATTAAAAACTTTAGGTAAGAGGACATATGTAAAGGGTTGGGTAAGGGGATATATGTAATTTATTTTTTGAATCGGGTATATATGTAATTTATGAAGTTTATATGGGTATATATAATTTCCCCATTTATATAAATATAATAATTTTTTAAATATAATAATAAATAATTTAATGTTGTTATATAATTATGATGAATATAACCAAATATATACACATAATGTTATATATAAAATATAATTATTTATATATAAAAAAGTTGTGTATATAAGTATAAAAAATTAATAATTATAAACAAAAAACTAGTTAAGCTTGAGTTGAGCTCGGGCATGAAAATTTCTTATGAGCTAAGCACAAACTTCGGATATAAAGCTCGAAACCAACTGAGTGTGACTCGAGCTATGGTAAGTTAAACAAGGAGAGCTCAGGCTTAGGCGAGCTCAAACTTGTTTGGGCTCGTTTACACCCCTAGTTCATTATTAGAATTGCAGCAAGATGCAGTTTGGTTGAACTACGAACATTTTTTTATTTCATTGTTATTTGGTAAGAACATAAAATTACAGTATATTGTTGTTTGTTGAAACAATGATCCTTTCTTTTTTGGGTAAATCTATCTTGCATCCCTTGAGTATGCTATGACTATTTTATTTTTTGCTAAATTTTTAGTATAACCTGTAATAAAAATATAACTTAAATTAAATCATTTTATAATATATAGGTTGCACAAATCATCATTACTTGCTGTTTTTTGCTGACCATGAAAGGTGGCTAGATAATGCTTCCACCAACCCACAATGTCTCATTTTTTATCCATTTTCTTGACTTTGTACTTTTGCTTTTAAGTTTTTCAATGTTCATGAAATTTATTTGCTCACATGGGGGTGTAAAATTTTGATGTGCCCTCCTATTGTGGCTAATATTCAAATTGTCTAAGTTTCAACAAGTTTTTTTGTTTTAAAACTAATAATATGTTAGAATCGTGAGAACCGCATAATGCACTTGTAAAAGATAATCAAGAATAGCCAAAGAGAGAAACAAAGGTGGTTACAAAGCAATAGTTGCAAATGAATTATGCAGTTTTCAGCGTATTACTTGTTTTGAATGAAAAGAAATAAATAAACCTTTGTTATATTTTTATTGAAGTGGTACTACATGCATAGGCGAATTGGGGGGGGGGGGGGCTTCCGCGCCCCTCTTAGAGGACTGAAGTTTTTCCCTATTTATATTTCATGCATTTTAAAATTAACCAAGGGTTCATTTGTATAACCCCATCATCACTTGTTGGGTCCCTTTTTAAGAGGAGATCTATCTAGACAATTCTTCCACCAATTCACAAAAAGGTCAAAAGTTGACATGCTAATATATCTGGTCCATTTTCTTGGCTGTGTAAGCGCCTTTTACTTGTAGTTTCCTCTGTTCATGACATAACATTACTTATAAATTTCATACTATTTCTGAATCTTGGAGAGTGCCTCCCTAAATTTCAATCTTTTTGGTTGATTATTTACCCTGTAGAAGCTTAATTTCCTGCATTTTTCAATATTTTTTTCACGTGAAAAAAGATTGTAGGATTTTTGTTTTTGTTGTCAGATTCTGAGACAACATGGGTGGTACCGATGATAAAGAAGCACCACCGTCTGGATCTGTAGCTCAGGATGATGCTGCATCTGAATCTTCTTGTTATGCAACTGAAGATGATGAAGACACCCTAATACATTTGGGTCCCAAGATGAGTATAAGAGAGCATCTTGAAAAAGACAAGGTTTTTACTTTCTCATTGCATTTGCATGCCTGAACAAATTATTCTTACTTCATTAGCTGGAAAATATCCAAGTTTGTCAGCTAAATATGTTAAAAAGTCATAACCAGCCCAGTTGACTAAAATCTTTGTTTCTTAATACATTTGCATACCCTATTGAAATCTTGTTTACAGACCCTGTAAGGCTGGAAACTATGCCTGCGGGTAAAACTTTTGCAACACATTTCTATGCTACTTTGCTAGGAAATACCCTCATTGTAGAGATGGGTTGACCCAGTTACTTATCAATGAGTCGGTTTGACTTATTTTTTAAACTTTGACGGGTTAATCAGGTAAAATAGAACAATGGCTAAAAACGAATTTGTTAAATGGATCGAACATGTCTGGATGTTTCCAAAGTGTGTTTTTAAATGCATAAAACCTTTTTTCTTTTGTCATAAAATTCAATTCTTACTGAAACAATATTAATTATTTGATCATATTTGTCCACTATTTATATATATACTCAATTATCAATGTTGGTGGCCTATGTCACCAACCACCAGTCAACACTCATTTTCAAAATAAACCCTCCTGTATTTTCAAAATAAACCTTTTAATTTCTATTTTTTCAACTTGATCCCCTATACTATATATAATATATGTTTTTAGCATATTATTTTTTTTATTAATTTATTTTTCTTCATTAACTTTTCTTTGTTGATTTCTTTAAAAAAACAGATTTGTGATTGTGTTTAATTTTTTTCTTGGAGTCCTGGCATAAATTTGGTTAAAAACGAAGTTATTCAAAATAAGGTATGTTTTTACGCCCCATTTGCGGTGCATGCATATAATGTATATATGTGTGGGCCCTTAAGAGGCAAAAGTAAAAGTGCACTAATTTTAGCGTTATTTTAATTATTTTGTGAAAATAACGTTAAAATCATTGGGATGATCAACTTCAAACGATAACTTTGAGCCGGGGACTCTTTCGGAGCAGCCTCTCTATCCCAATTGGGATAGGGGTAAGGTTTGTATCTATCCTTCCCCCCAGACCCTACTGAAAAGTGGGAATATACTGGGTAAGGTTGTTGTTGTTGTATATTATATTAACTAACGATAACGTGCTTATACCTAAAGAATGAGATCTATACTGACCGAAGAACGTCGGTACTATTATGTAAGTGTCTACTATCAATATTTCCCTGGTGGTAAGGGGGTGGCTTAATGGTAAGGGGGTGGGACTCTATAATGGAGGTCTCGGGTTCAAAGCCCGGCACCACCCAATTTTCCCTGGGTCACGCGATTTACCTCCCTCATGTTGGCCGTGGAACCGGTCGGTGAGGGGCGCCTAATGGTTGCATTCACCATTTGCTATCAATATTTCGATATCCATAACCAAGTTGTTGCAACTTCATACGTTTCTTTTATGTACATAAGCACGTTTATGTCACTGACGCAACACGCGTAATAGTGTTCGTAAATGGCTAAATGCATTGCATCAAGCGGCCTAATTTATTTCAAATAGTTTTCGCCCCAACCTGTCGCAACGTGCGGGCTAAATTTCTAGATTCTCATAAAAAGTAATCTTGGACACAAATTTTGGTCAGCCCAACATGAATGTTTCAACCCGCACAAAAACTTACTAGGGTTGACTTTTGAGTTGTTGCCCAGCCCTCCTGGTTTGCACGTGTACCCTTATATGTTAGAACTTAGAAACTCTGGGTTATCCTCAAAATGTGCTAAATACTTGTGTGACCTTTTATTGTAACTGATACACTGTTGACGGATTGGTTTTACTAGCCAGTGTATGCATTGGCATTTTGAAAAAATCTGGCTTTCTTTTCATGTTTGCAATCATGTGCCATTGGTTCAGGATGATGAGAGCTTGAGGAGGTGGAAAGAGCAGCTGCTTGGAAGCGTTGATGTGAGTCAGGTCGAAGGTATCATTTTTTTCATTTTTATTGATTTATTGATTTATGTTAAATATGGTTCATAGATTCTTCTATTTTTTCCGAGTAAAAATGAAAATAGTTATACTAAATGTTTAAGTTTAACTTGCATCTTTTGCCCTCTAGACTACGCATATAAGAGGTGGGAAGTTCAGAATTGATGTCTTAATTTTCTTCAAGAAGATTCATGTATGTTGCTATCAACCTACATCTGATTTTCTTTTGGGTGCCTTAACATTTGACAGAAATTCAAGAACCTGATGTAAAGATACTGAGCCTTGCTATAATCTCTGCTGGTAGATCTGATATTGTTCTTGAAATCCCTGAATCCGGGAACCCTAAAGGCCCTTGGTTTACCCTAAAAGAAGGAAGCAAATATAATTTGAAGTTCTCAATTAAGGTTAGCAATGACATAGTTTGTGGGCTAAAGTACACCAACCAAGTCTGGAAAACTGGCCTCAAGGGTACCTCTTCCCTCCCTCCCTCTCTCTCTCTCTCTCTCTCTCTCTGTATGCGCACGCACAAAATCGCAAATATGTTGAAAACGATGAGGAACCACTTTAATTCTTGTGCTATTCATTATAGAAATAGACAAAAATGCATGTAATGATGTATATCATTTTGTCTAAATGCATATACGCAGATACATTAATATTCATTTATAGTTTTCTCAAAAGAATTGAGAGAGGTGATGATAAAATCAAACAAAGAGTGAAAAGAGATGTACAAAACAATTTTTATCTATTTTATAGAAGCGGTACTATATGTCTTATGTGGTTCTTGCATGGTTCGCAGCATATTAATGATTTTGAAAACAAGCAAGTCCCTATATGTATATGTGTGTGTATATTCACCCTATCATTTAGCCTTTTTTAATTAACAAGTTAAATTTTGTTGATGTAGTTGACAACTCAAAAGAGATGCTTGGGACCTTCAGTCCGCAAGCAGAACCATACACACATGTAATGCCTGAAGAGGTTACTCCCTCGGGTTTTATCGCTAGAGGAAATTATTCTGCAAAGACCAAGGTAATTTGTTCTACAGGTCAAAACGGGTTAGGCTGACCCGAAACACCTTTGGTTCAAAAAAGTGTTGTTTTTTTTACTTGAATAATTAGTGTGTTAAAATGTGATAATAAGAATTCTGTTAATTATAATAACAATCCTGCTCAATATAATGATTAAGGAGGTTACTAACTTTTGACATGTTTATGTATCCTCTAAAGCTTGCTATATAATATTTTTTAAATTTCATGATTCTGATGAGTTTTCATGGTTGTTTTTAACTTTTCAGTTTGTTGATGACGACAATAAATGTTACCTGGAGCTTAACTATACTTTTGACATCCAGAAAGATTGGGCCAAGTAGAGCAAGAATGCGTCTTCATTGCAGAAGGTTATAAATGAAAATTCTTCTTTCATGTTAACTGTATCCTCTAAAGCTTACTATATAAACAAACAAACTTACCCAGTATATTCTCATTTTTCAGTAGGCTCTGGGGGAATGGTGGACACAAACCTTACCCCTATCCCAGTTGGGATAGAGAGAAATTTTTTAAAATTTCATGGTCCTGATGTGTTTTCATGGTTGTTTTTAACTTTTCAGTTTGTTGATGACGACAATAAATGTTACCTGGAGCTTAACTATACTTTCGACATCCAGAAAGACTGGGCCAAGTAGAGCAAGAATGCGTAAGGTTATAAATGAAAATTCTTTATTCGCAGGTCTCATTCTTTAGGAAATTTTTGGCTAGTTGGATGTTACAATAGCAAGTTTTTAATCGTCTTCGTGGTGATTATTGTGTTTTCTGTTAGATTATGATACACAAGTGCAAACACATTTCTTTTGCTCTTGATTTTCTGCAAGACATCGAGCTGTTTTCATGAATCTTGTTTATCTTTAGTGTCATATATTGAAGAGTAAATTGCTGAGATGGGTACTATCGTTTGCTAGTATTTTAATGATTTACTCTTGATCTCTAGGATTCATAAATTACCCATATGGTCCTAAATTTTTAAACATTTGTAAATTGTAATACATATATTTCTTAGGTCGCCAAATTACCTTTACATTTTTAACCAAATACTCTTATTTAATGATTGTATGTATTACAAATGTAAAAATTTGGGATTGTATATTTATATGAATAACTTACAGCAAATCACATGGACCATCTCGGCAATTTACTCATTTCATTGTTTCTTGTTTATTTAAATCGATAAACTGCATCCTTTCTAAGAAATAATATCGAGGCCAAGATTTATATCAGATCCAACAACTATAATAAGCTTATTAAAACTATGATTTGTGGATGATGTTAGTGTCATTAAGATCATTTTGGTGTAGGTTGGTTTACTTAAGACCAAAGAAGAAATATACATAAACATTGTTAGGAGATGTGGTACGCCCCATTTGCGGTGCACGTATATAATGTATATATGTGTGGGTCCTTAAGGGGCAAAAGTAAAAGTGCACTAATTTTAACGTTATTTTAATTATTTGTGAAAATAACGTTAAAATCATTGGGATGATCGATTTCAAACGACAACTTTGAGCCGGGGACTCTTTCGGAGTAGCCCCTCTATCCCAATTGGGATAGGGGTAAGGTTTGTATCTATTCTTCCCCCAGACCCTAAAGTGGGAATATACCGGGTAAAGTTGTTGTATTGTTAGGAGATGTCGAGTGCATTTTGTACGAGACCATGTTCATTTCTAACACCTGGACCATTGAGGTCAGAGAATGAAGTTCCTATTAACGGAGTGGAAATTCATGGTGGGGTCTAAGGGATAACACCCATCGCGGGAATTGACATTTTAGTTATACCCTAGAACTGTTTTAAGTTGAAAATACATAAAAAAAAAATTGGTTTTTTATGTTGAGGTAATGAAATAGACAATAGAATAAAATGGACGATATGAAATAAACATCATTCTATTAATGAAATACAATTTATGTGATTATTAAGAGGTCGTAGGTCGGGTCATGATTCAAGTATTGGTCAGTCATGGCACATGTGTTATGAGTGAGGTTATGGAACGAGCCATGGGTCAGGTCAGGATTTGGGTCACCATTTGAGGGATGGGTTTGGCCATCGTATATTTATTGGTATGGTATGGGTTGTGATGGGTCAAGATAATTTTAAAGAACTTAAATTACAAAAAAAATATTTCACTCCTTAGAAGAATGACAAAAAAAATATCATTTTAATTAATGAATAAAAAGTCATTAGAGTATAAGAAATCACATTTCTTATATAATAATACATTTTATTCTTATTTGATTAGAAAACATGTTTGTTTTCATTCTAACGTAATGACTTGAATAATTTTACCTTGTACTCATGCATGCTAACACTACCTTTATGTTTGGTAGTTGTTATGAACTTTGGTAACAACTATGAACTTCAATAGCAACCAAGTAAACGATAGTGACTTCATCAATTGGCAACAACATGGTCACCACTAATGAAGTAATTTAGTGTTGTAAATGTATAACTGCTAACGGTTATAATTAAGCGAAACAATTTGGTGTATGGTTCCCCTACTATAGTAGTACTATATAAAGACGAACTTTGACTAATATCGGTACACGTTCTGTTACAACATATTACATGTCGATTCTTGTCAAATTTATCTTCGAATTATCAGATTGAAAATTGGTGAAAACCTACAATTAAACCTTTAAGTGTGTAATTATAATTGTATATTTAGGGTTAAAATTATGGCATATAAGTACGCAGTGATAATTACAAGATTGCCACATTGGAGCTGGCTTAGGTATGCAATGAATCATAGACGAGAGTTAATCTTAGGGGTTGTACAGTTTATTAATTACCGAGTCACTAAAATGTCTAAATCATTCATACTCGATTTAAATCATAGACGAGAGTTAATCTTAGGGGTTGTACAGTTTATTAATTACCGAGTCACTAAAATGTCTAAATCATTCATACTCGATTTAAAACTTAATGGTTAAGAGGTTGGTTAAATGATTCAAGGGTGTTTTTTTTTGTGAAATAAACAGTTTCCTATTCTAGCTTATTCACACATAGCCGTTATAAATACATTCGGAAAACCTTATTAATTACTAGGATATCGACCCGTGTATTACATGGATTTATAAATAAAAAATATGTGTTTTTATAACTATGTCTTCATATATTTACATGATAAAATAATTTTATTACATTCTTTTAAATTTGCATAATTATTAAAACTAATAATATTTATTATACCTTTTTATATTAAGAAGCTTAAAAAATAAAAATTTATAAAAAAAATGTTCTTAATACACACACATATTATGCATAGATACAATTTATTATCATATCATTAATTATTAGTATTAATTTAGTGTATTTATGTAAACAATGTATATTATTAATAACATTAATGATTAGTTTTATATTTAAAAATAAAAATTTATTTTTGAATTAATAAGAGAATGCCACGTGGCATTTTCTTGAAATCGATTATTAGATAGGAAGATTTGATAATTGGGGCGTCCATCTCAATTGGACCTGAATTTAATGAAGGGATTATTTTAAATTGATTATTTGGTGGGACTTGTGCATTTGGGGTAAAAAGATCAATGACTAAAATGGTGAAATAAGGCTGTTAAAGAATTTACTTGGTTTTAATTAAAAAGTGAGCGAAAATCATTATATATGTGATAAGATTTGGTACCGAAAAGATTTTGAGTTTTGAGAACAAAAATAATGAAATCTTAGAGAAAAAATAATTTTTGGTCTAAACGAGTCGACGGGTCAACTTAAGGGTTAAAAGTGTAGGATTTTAATGTAAGATCAACCAACATTGCCATATCATATGAATTTTTTTACAAAGGGTATTTGGTTTTGCATTTAGTAATCATCTTGAATAACTTTCTAAATCATGTTGGTATCACTTTTTGTCACTATAGAATTTTAATCTAATAATTCAAAAAGTTCAATTAGAACAAGTATGAGCTTCTATCAGAAAAATATGCGATGAAACAAACCCAATACCTTTCATATATATACAGGAAAACATCATTATATTAAAGTTGAAATGACACCATTTATTGTAAAAGAGTATGTTAGTTGACAGTTATTTGTTTATCATCATCAATAACTTCTTTCAACAAGAAGTCTTTTAGCATAATCTCCTTCGGATGCAAATCAGTTTCTGTTGATGATTAACATGCTAGCATCAACTTAATTAGCATGCATTATCCAAGTTTTCATTGATGCACCATTATTGTTGATAGTCTAAGTTACTATTGATAGTAGTTTACTATCATCTAACATGTTTACGCCATATTTGCGGTGCACACATATAACGTATATATGTGTGGGCCTTTAAGGGGCAAAAGTAAAAGTTCATTAATTTTAACGTTATTTTAATTATTTTATAAAAATAACGTTAAAATCATTGGGATGATCAACTTCAAACGATAACTTCGAGCCGGGGACTCTTTCGGAGCAGCTTCTCTATCCCAATTGGGATAAGGGTAAGGTTTGTATCTATCCTTATCCCGCAGACCCTACTGAAAAGTGAGAATATACTGGGTAAGGTTGTTGTTGTATCATCAACATGTTTGTTGCTCTACCACTAATAGATTAAGTTGTTGCTTATCACAATTACTACTCATGATATAAACTAATTATCATGTAGTATTGATAGTCAAAGTTGTTGCTTATCACAACTACTATTATATAAACCAATGATCTTTTACTATTGATAGTCAGATTATACACATCTTTCAATTAAGCTATGTAAATCCAAAACAACTTTCAATAACTTTTCAACATAACATCAAAACATTTTCCACATGGGGTGCATCTCCCTTGTATCCTAGGTTCGTCGGTACCAAACAAACATACTTTTGGCTTAACTTTTACTTCACACCTCTTAATTTATATCAACATTATTCTTATTTATTATAGGTTTTAAATAAATCTAATAAGTTTTATTCTTCTGTTTAAACTGAAGTCTTTTATAAATAACCTTTAAGATTTATTAATATATATTTTTTTTGTAAATTTGATTTTTTTTTTTTGTATATCTTCAATAAGTTGTATACAAACTAGATTAAACTTTTATATTTGGGAATATGGATAATACAAACATTGCTGTTTATTAAAATAAAAAGTATATATCTTTTCTATATATTCCATGTTTTATGGCAATCCTAACTAATAAAATTATGATAAAATAAATTACATAACAACATGCTTGATTAGTTTTTTATATTCTTGCTAACTAACCAACAAAAATGAAAAATTGTTCAAAATTAATCACTTTGTCCATTTCGTTCATTCTCATTTCATTAATTCGGTCCAATAATGTAAGATGGTTTTATGGACAGACAAACAACATGTTTTATGTCAAATCATGTTTCGAATAATGTACATTGTCAAATAACTTGTTAAGTTTCATGTAGTTTAATTACCAAAAAATTTAATTCTTTTGTTAAGGCAAAGTAGTTACGGTTTCCTGTCTCACTCGTTAATTTCGTGTCTCTCTCCTTCAATAGAGTCCAATGAGTGTAGTAATTGTAGTAGGAGAATCGTTAACATAAAATAAAATATAAAATAATATTTTTATCAATCAATAACTCAAATTATCATATGTTAAGAAGAAAACAAAAGTACAAAAACAAATTGAAACACAATATAATATAAAAACAAAGTAGTTGAATAAGAAGGTGTTTAACTGAGTCTTTCTGTTCAACATATGCTTATTAAAACATATTTTATGTCGTCTAAATGAAAACTTCTGGCTCCTAATATATAGCCGTCAGAGCATAGTACTATTGAGGTTACCTTGACACCCTCAAAACACATTTGACACAAGAGCTTGCAGAGTCAAGAATACTGAAAATTCTTTGGTGTTTTACAAGTTATGTTATATGAAGTATTAAAGACTTAGTTTTTGATATATATAGAACCAATGGTAGGAATAACCATCATCCCTCGATTCGAGGAATTATCGCACAAAACTCGCACGTGTCTTGAATGACGAATGTTGGTGAACGGATCAAACCACAGTACACTTTCACTGCACATCAGGTTCCGGGGAACCTAAGTTAGTAGAACAATGTTCATATGTTGAGAAACGATGTCCGTAATCGAGAAATTCGCGAAAATCGCTTCAAAACAATGAAATTGGGCTTATTGGGCTCAGCCGAGACCCATCGCGGTACGCGATGGGCACCCAATTGGGCCTTCGCGGTACGCGAAGCATGGGCGGGAGAATTTGAATTCTCCGAAATCCATCGCAGTACGCGACGACCGATCATCTCCCACCATCGCGATACGCGGCGTGTTTCGGGAACCAAACGATTATTTTAATCATCGCGATACGCGATGTTGCTTTTTGGGCAGACGTCGCGGTACGCGACGACCCCTACACGCGAATAATCTTTATAAACCCAAGATTAATCATTTCAGCCGACCTCCTCACCCATTTCTCGAGTTTCAGGCGACTAGACCTCCTCCTCCTCACCTGTAAACCTCATTCAACCTGCTAGGATGCCATTGTTGAGACTCCTTTGAAGATTGGAAGCTTGGAAGTGGAATTTGGGGCTAGACCACGACACCACCATCATCTTGCACGAGTTGTAGCTTCTGTTGAGGCATTCTCAGGTCTTCTTGAACCTATCTAGAGCTGTCCCAGTAGCATTCAAGCTTCAAAGAAGCCTTAGAGGTAGTTTTCTAGCCTTATTTCGGGTTTTTAGCACTTGAAATCACACATGCAAGGGGAAATACCCACATGCATCACCATCACCACTTGAACCACGAATTTTTGTATTAAGATTCTGCTATGTGATGATTTTATTTACTGATTTAGTGGTTTAATGATGATCTATGGTGATTTCTATGTCATATGGTGATGATTTGTTGATTTTATCATGAAATAGGTACTTTTATTAACATGCAAGTATGATCTAGCATGATTCACATGATATTTGATATTGAAATGTTATTAGAAATGATATTTGAGGAGTTCTACATGTATTAGAATGATTGATTTTGTCAAGGAATGGTCATTTGGTGACTATTTCTAAATATGGTAACTTTAATGTTACAAAATGTGCATTTTTGAAGAAATAACCACATTTGTATGTTTAGATCCATAAGTTATGTTAAAATGATGTTTTAAAAACTAATGAGATGGTTATGGATGCATTAGAATGATTAGAATTGTCAAAAGCATGATTTTCATGAATATTACTAAATATAGTAACTTTTTATCATGAGTTTGCTAATAGTGGATGAGTTTGATAATGTTAAGTGTCTAGCATGCTTATTTGATGTCACTATGATGATATTGAAGGATTGATATTGTTGAAAGTATGTGTTTTTCATAAGTTACTAAATATAGTAACTTTATTTTGCAAAGTCAATAATTTGTCACATGCTAGTCGTAACGATTATGATTAAATGACTACTTGGAACTATGATATTGATATTTAGTTGATGTTGATTATCAAACTTGTGTGAATATGCTTATTTGTGCAACTTTCCATATGTAGAAACTTTTACGTGCAAACCATGTTGAACCGGCTATATGTAACTATGTGCTATGTGATAACATGCTCACTTAGGATAAATATGCATGTTAGAATAATCGGGTTTTGAATTATTGCATGACTTGCCAAATTTGGAAACTTTCCTGGACTTGCCAAATTTGGAAACTTTCCTGAAATAGAAACTTACTATAAATAGTAAGCCTCCTCACGGAAGTGACTTTGGTATCTGTACACATCACACGACACTAAAACACACGTTACACGAGCACTTGATCCAAAACCGTCACCAACAGGTCGTTAGGTCAAACACGGTCAACACGGTCAACACGACCCACACGACAACTTAGAGTTGTTAAACACAAACACGGTCCTGCGAGACCCACGTGTATGTAACACAAACTTATAGTACCTATGTGATATAGGTGACTGCTAGCCGGCAAGCTACACCGTTCTCGTAAGAACACGCACTACGCAAACTCAGGTGAGTTTACAGCCCCACTTTTATTCTTATACTGTTTTACTTAACTTTGGGGTGAGAATACTATGCAACTGTTTTAGATATAGTACTGGTATGTTGTGAAAACCATTTTCGAGTGTAACTATTATCGCTTAAAGTCCTCACTTATCCTTACCGTTAGTTGTAACACAAACGAGTCGTAATTACGTAGTACTACTGGGTTTGACTAGCCCCCCTCGGCACCAATGTTGACTGGAGGTCATAACGAGTGTAATTTCGATGTTGATGTCGGGTTTAGCGATGACCCGCGGAGGCAAACGGGAACAGTCGAGTTTCGGTAAGATGAACAGACACACTCCACGGATCGTAGATCCACAACTAAAACTTAACATGCACAGTATATATCTGTTTACTTTTCAGTCTGTCTAAACATGTGAACTCACCAACTTTTTAGTTGACACTTTTCGCATGTATTCTCAGGTAACTAATGGAGCACACGCTAGGATGCGCACAAGGAAGCACGATAGGAATCTGGCTCGCATATAGACTCGTGTCTTAGGCTTTGTGTGCATTGGTTTTGTTTTCAAACAATTTAAACTATGTAGTGTTTGATACGATTTTTTTCATTTCCGATGTATTACTATTTTAATTCCGATGTTCTATTTACTTAAACATTTTCCGCTGTGTAATATTGAAACATGTGTTATTTTACAAATCTGTGTGATTGTGTAACTCATATAGAGTCGTTCTATATGACCATGAGCTGTGATCCTAGCCACGTCACACCCACGTGGACTGACGCCACGAGTGGGAATTTGGGGGTGTGACACTTTACATACCAAAAGCAATCAACATACTAAAAACTGCATCTAAAAAATAATAAAAATGCCACTCAAACAACAACTAATCATCACCATCGCCATCAGCTCCCAAAATCATATCATGAGCCATATCTATCAATTCCATAGTCTCCATTAGAAGAAAGTGGTTGATCCAAACGAACAATATTTGAATGCGACCAACTTGCAACTAAGAAAATAACATCTTGAAATCAAGCAATACCCTTTCAATTAATGATCTTTCAAATTGAATAGTTTTGGCTTGATATTTCATAGAAATCAGATCTTAAACCCACAAATAAATGATTTAATCATACATGAAAGCCAATACAAATATCAAACATTCAGAAACTGGACACAAATTTACTTAGAGATGAACCTGAGTACATCTAAAACTTTGTTTTCTCATGTCATTATATCTGCTCTCGACTATCTGTCTATCTTATTAAACAGAAGTAAGGAATCTGTAAGCTAATAGGAAACACGAAGGGATTTAATGCCCGATCGTTGCAGCAAATCGGTGAACAATAGTAGACACAGAAAAAGCTCGGAAGAAGTTATCTAATTGTTTTCTGGTTAGAGAAAGACACAAAAAGAAAACCAACAACAAAATAATTTAAGAGGCTGAAGAAAGTTGGAGGTAGAGGTGTGTATTTGTTTATCTGCAAATCGATTTATTGATAATATATGAAGTAGTTACATGATACAGACACTAAAACAACGACAAACATCAAAAATTAGAAATAAATTCTAAAATTCTCAAAACAATACACTAAATTAGCTTCTATCCAAGAACTGTGTAAATTGGCGAGAAACACCAAACAACAAAAGAAAACCCTAATCAGGAGCAAGAGACGGAGCGCAAGAAGGAAGAACAAACTACTAACCTGAAAAAAGGAGCAATTAGTTAAAACACTGTACGGTTTGAATTTTGATATATCAAGATACCACAAATAAAAACCCTAATTTCATCATCACCAAATCAAAGCCGCTGAAGAAAGGATACAGAAATGGAGTGAAAGTAAGGAAGAAGGTAAAAGACAACCATACCTGAGCTGACGGAAGCTACCAACTGAAGGAAGTGCAAATGGAAGGAAGATGGTGTTGTTCGTCAAGATGATCGGAGGATGGGGATGCGATGCTATCAAAGACACGTGAGCTTAGAAGGGTTGTACAACATGTTAGGAGGATTGTACCTAAATGAACAGGTTTCACCCACAGAGAAAAAAATTGCTTTTTATACTATATATAAATATAAATAGAACACAAAAAACACTAATTTTTAATTATATTAGTAACATGTACAAATAAATTATTGGTGTTTGAATTCAGTGAAAAACACATATTTACCAATATTAATTGGGGCATTTACATATTTCTCCCTCCAAATATCATTTATTACATATATATCCAACCAAAAAAGTCAATTACATATTTCCCCTTTTTAAAAGATAGTTCCCCTTCAAAATAAACTAGTCAATTACATATTTCCCCCTCACAAGGGGAAATATGTAATTGATTTTAAGGGTTGGGTAAATATGTAATTAAGGCTCTCATTAGGAGGATATATGTAAATAATTCTATAAAAAACAAATACTATGTGAAGGGATATGTCATTAAACGGATAAATCTGAATCCAATACAAGACTTGGTTTGGGTAGACACCCAATTACCCATAAATAGTCTCAAATTAAAATACTCATATGCAATTGCATGACGGTGGATCCCACTCCATAACAACATACATAACATACCATAAATAGGTTAAAAAAATTCACATAGATTTCATGCTCTTTCTTAATTACTCTCTCCCATGCACAACTAGTTTTATACCCATTTGGTAGCCGACTAGTATGGTATAATCAAATTCAAATTATATTTCTTAAAATATTTAAAAATAAAATTGTAATGATACAATAATGACATATGACATGTGTCAAAACATGAGAAATGTGTCAATAATCTGTATGTAATCGAAAAACCGCAATAAACCGCCAAAAACTGTCACAAAATTGATGTAACCGCCTAATTTAAGGGTCATGATTCAATCATGATGAACTTCAATGGATGAGAATTCATTAAGTCGGTTAAGTTCAGTTGCGTTCATATATATAAGATAGTCTTTTTTCGGTAATTGATTTTCACGTTGAAGATTGATCATAATAAAACTTTTTCATCGTGACAAACAGTGACGGAGCTTAAACGTTTTTAAATGTGACAGAAATTTACGGGAACTACAATATATGTTAAAATTTTGAAGTAAAGAGGGCAAAACTAATACTTAATACAAAAACAACCTTTCGGTAGAAAAATAACACTACGGACGGGAAAAGAAGGGGTGGTCGCCCCCTCCGACCCCTATAATCCTTCGTCAATGATGACAAGACTAACCAATAGCTATCCAACTCGAATTTATGCAAATGTTTAAACGAGATTTCAAACCGATTTTTTTAGTTTAATACGATTCGAATTTCAGATTTTTTGGTCTTAATTTTTTTTAACATCGTTTCTCCTTTCACCTTTTTTAAACTCAATTTACGAGTGAGATTGTTAGATTTTTTGGCCTTTTTATTTCTATTTTTCTTAATAAAAAATTAAAATATCTATTATTTTTTTACTCAAACCTTCAAAATGGTCGAGCCTCATCCGCATATTACTTTTAATGAAGGCAAAGGTGATGATGCGGATATCATGGGGGGATGAAACTATTCACCAAACGAGACGCGTGTACACATCTTCTATACACGCGCGAGTAGGGACAACGTTCATTAAATTCACATAAATAAATTCAATATCAAAATCTACGCAAATATGAGAAATAAAACACAAGGCGCCCACACAGCCGTTTCTTAACTGGCGTCGTCTTCTCCCTCCATGCTTTCTTCATGCTAAATGCTACAATTCAATTCCCAAAATCGCTTACCCTTTAATCTTTTATTTGCTTGTCATGCAACTGTTTGTGAAAATCGAGTCATGTTAAGCTGAAATTGACTCTTGATTATTGAAATCAGTTAAATAAACAGTTATAATCGCCGGTTTCAACAGGTTTGTGTTGTTGTTTGCTTCAATTTTTAAGTGAAATTAATGGGTGTTAAGCAAAATCGCAGACTTGTATTTGAAAATCGGTTCATGTTAAGCTTTAATTGATTTTGAATACAGTTAATTAAATAGTTATCGTCGTTAATTTCAACAGGTTTGTGTACTTGTATTATTGTTTGCTTCAATTTTGTATCGACACAAAGGGGTGTTGAACTGGTGAACTGTTAATTAAATTTGTGTATGGTTTTGGTTTTTGACTACCCACCGACTACCCACAGTCGGTCATTATGTATTTTGTTTTTACACGTTTGCTTCGTTCAATGATTTATGTGGACTGTTTGATTTTACGTTTGGGTAATTAATTTTCGATTTGACGGATTATTTTGAATCTGATGATGATGGGTTTTTTGTTAGCGATTGTGGGTGTTGATGATTTGGTTGATTAATTTATTGCAGGAAGTTAAGTGGGCAATTGAATTCAATTGGCCTAGGTGTTTGTAAATTTGGGGAAGAAAGCGATGTCTAGATTTGAAGGAGTTATTGTTTCTGATCATTGGCTTCAAAGCCAGTTCACTCAAGTTCAACTTCGTAGCCTCAAATCCAAGGTTATTAATCTTAATTTCATTCTTCAATTGATATTAATGTGTTGTTCATCACATTGTTGTTATCTTCTTTGCCTGTGATTGATGATTAAGGGGTTCCTGAATTAACTTTTGAATTGGTTTGTTTGCAATTGAAACCATATGACAATCTGGTTTGACTGTTTGGGTCAAAATGATAATGTTTTGAATGTTTGATAATCAATTCTGAATGTACGGGTCAAAGTGATTATTATTTTACGGTAATTGTTTATGATCAAAATAATAAGATTTAGAGGAACCAGTATGAAGCTTCGTTAAGATTTGAGTGCTGTTTGGATGCGCATTTAGAACTAATTATCGTGACTATAAATCTCCAAATTTGGTTATCAAGACATGGTTTAAAAACACATCCAAACACCATCCCATCAACTATTTAATTGATTATTGTGATTATATGTTTGATGATCCTTTTGTTTATGGTTTATAGTTTATAGCATTAAAGAATCAAAATGGGCAAGTTCTTGTTGGTGATTTGTCGGCCTTGCTTGTGAAACTAAAGCCTTTCGGTGAGATATTTATGGAGGATGAAATAATGGACAAGTTATGTGCATCTGGTTTTGATAAGAGTAATGAAGTTGATTTTGAAGGATTCCTTAGGGTAATTACTGGTTTAATCATGTCTTAAATTCATTAAAGCAGAGTTGGTGTTAAGTGTTAATTTCATTGCATGGGCAGGCTTATGTAACTCTAGAATCACAAGCTACAGCAAAATCCGGTGATTTGAAGAGTCCAACATCGTTTCTAAATGCAACAACCACAACTCTACTTCACACCATTGATGAATCAGAAAAAAAATCTTATGTTGCTCACATGAATAGTTATCTTAGAGATGATCCATTTATGAAGCAGTTTCTTCCAATGGATCCTACCACTAATGCGTTGTTTGAACTTGCTAGAGATGGAGTTCTTCTATGGTATTTAAGCATGGTCTGCTCTATCATGTTCTACTATGTATCGAATGCAGTCTTTCAACCAATGGGATGCACTATAATTTTATTTTTTTAACAGCTAAAAGGATAAAATGGAGAAAAATGTAACCAAATTTAGCCAAGTTTATGTTTGGGAAACTAACTTATTTTAACCTTCCTCCCATTCTTCAAAGTTTCAAAAGTTTCTATTTAAGGTAAGCTTCCAAACTAACTTTGTAGATGCCATTTCATCACTTTGACTGGGTAACCAGTCAGATTACATCATAACAAAAAAGTTGAAGTGATGAAAAAATTTGAAACCTTGATAGTTTTGTAAGTTAATAAGTTGGCTACCTGAAACAAGATTTTGACTAAAGTTGGTTGTTTTTTTCTACAAATAGCCCCTTGTAAACTAATAAAAATTCAAACTATGCTCATAAGATGTAGATTAGCCCATATCTATACTTTCTTGCAGGAACCTAGAGGTGGGAAATTAGGCAGGTCGGTTGAAATTTTTTGAACAAGTCAAACAGGGTGGGTTGACCCTTTGAACCAACCATATTTTGCATATTTTTAGTTATTTATACTCGTGACGACTTTAAATTGATTTATGAAAAATAGAGTCCAAGTTTTTAATAAAGCTATTTTGGAGGTTGCATTCATTTATTATACACTTTGAACCAACCCGTAAGACTCATTTCCCTTAAAGGTTAAAATCCAAATTGATCCAATTGAAACAAAACGTAATCCGTATAAACCCCTTATAAGTAAATGGTTTGAGATCACCAGCTCTACAAGAACCTATAAGCTGTGTTGGTGTTTTGATGTATTGTAATGGTATAATGCAGTAAACTTATCAATGTTGCTGTGCCAAATACAATAGATGAACGGGCTATCAACACAAAGAGAATACTTAACCCTTGGGAAAGAAATGAAAATCATACACTTTGCCTCAATTCTGCTAAGGCTATTGGATGTACAGTGGTCAATATTGGTACACAGGATCTGGTTGAAGGAAGAGTAAGATCTTTGGTGTTCTGTTGCATTGAGTTATGATGATTTAGTTTTTGCTCTTTTAATATTCTTATAATTACCAATTTTTTTTGCAGCCTCATTTGGTACTTGGCCTAATTTCTCAAATCATAAAGGTGGGTTGGAGTATTTATCTTATTTTAGATTGCAGGATTCTTTTCGGATTGTTCAACTTCTAGCAAACGAATAATAAACACACAGTTTCGAAAGAGAGAATATATCTAAGAGTTTTTTTTCAGGCATAGAATAAATCCTTTATATAGGAACAATGTTAATTTCATCTGGTTCAACCAAAATTCAAAATTATGCCTAAAATTTTGAAATTTCTTACTCAAGATAGCATGTGATATGCAATATTTTTAAATTTCAAGGGATTTTGATGAGATTTCAACACACACACAATCTCAATATTATATGAATTCAACACACACTTAGGAGGATTAACTTGTATTAATTGAAATGGAAGAATCTGATAGAATCTCAACACAAATGGTAATGATAATAGATAGATAACCCGATTTGAGATGGGTAAAATCTCCAAAGTACAAGCAAATAACAATTCAAGAACAAAAAAACCAAAAGACAAGTAGGAACTACAAATACTGAATAAACGAAAACTGGAAATAACTGCTGCTAACTGTTTCCCCCACTAGCCACTTAGTGCCCCCGTAATGCTATCCCCAAACATTAACTCGAGCTGCTGCCAATTAGCTGCCACCTGCTTGACCTTCCTATTCTTGCGCACATACACCTTCACTGGATTCGTATCATTACTGCCCTGCCCAAAAGTCGACTTGTCCTCAAGTCGAAAAGAAGGAAATTGTTGTGAAACCAAGTCATATTCTTCCCAAGTAGCCTCTTCCAAAGGACGATCCTTCCACTGAATAAGAATCTCGAGAACAGTAGACCCTACAACAGAAAGCCAACGATGGTCGAGAACACACATCGGTTGTAAAACAAGTTCACCATCATTAGTGAGTGGTAAAGGAGCTGCTGGTGAAGTCGGAGCAATGCCTTTAGCAGGTTTAAGCATGGAAACATGGAAAATGGGATGGATGCGTGCATCAGAAGGGAGTTCCAACTCATACGCGACAGACCCCACTTTTCTTTTAATACGGTAAGGACCAAAGAAACGAGGGGAAAGCTTTTCATACTTCCGTTTAGCCAAACTCTTCTGCCTGTAAGGTTGAATACGTAAAAACACAGAGTCACCCACTTCAAACGAGAGTTCCCTTCTTTTCTGATCAGCCTGATTCTTCATGCGTACTTGAGCTTTTTGCAAATTGGCTTTAAGAAGCTTTAACATAGCATCCCGAGCTAACAATTGTTGATCTAAATCTGCATTAGCAGTCTCACCTGGAACATAACTATGAAACTGAGGTGGATCACGCCCATAAACAATCTTAAAGGGTGTTGTCAACGTAGAAGAATGGAAACCAGTATTATAGGAGTATTCGGCCCAACATAAAAACTGACTCCATCTATTTGGTTGATCATAAGCAAAGCAGCGAAGATAGGTTTCCAAACACCGATTAACGACTTCAGTTTGACCGTCTGTCTGTGGGTGGTAACTGGTGCTTAATTTCAATGCAGTCTGACTCAAGCGAAACAACTCCTGCCAAAAATGGCTCAAAAAAATCACATCACGATCAGAGATAATAGACCTTGGGAACCCATGTAGCCGAATAATTTCCTTACAAAAAACTGCAGCCACCCCTTTGGCTGTAAAAGGGTGAGAAAGTGGGAGAAAATGAGCATATTTGCTCAAACGATCGACCACCACTAAAACAGTGTCAAATCGGTTAGAAGGGGGTAAACCCACAATAAAATCAAGGGAGATATCCTCCCAAATTTGAGCAGGAATGGGAAGGGGTTGAAGTAAGCCTGCTGGAGACAAAGTCTCATATTTCTGCTTTTGGCAAGTGAGACACTGCTGTACAAACAGTTGCACCTCCTTCTTCAGGTGTGGCCAATAATACTGGGCTGTGATTCGCTTATAGGTTTTCAAAAAACCTCCATGACCTGCGGTGGGCGTGGCATGTGCTTCAAACAACAGTTGTTGTCGCAGTTGAGGGTCATTAGGAACATAGATGCGTTGCTTATAAAATAACATCCCATCTTGCAAGATAAAACCCGGAGGTGTGGTACCCGACTGTTGGGATTGTTGAATGATTTGGGCCGTCACTGGATCGTTCAATAGGGCTGCTTTGAGGGCTGAACTATCCATCCCCTGGGATAGTACCAGATGAATAAACTCTGGGTGTCTCGAAAGAGCATCAGCGCCACGATTTTCTGTACCCCTACGATGAATAACAGAAAAATCATAGGGCATCAATTTCAAAAGAAGCCTCTGCTGCTCTGTTGTGGTAATCCGCTGTTCACATAAAAATTTGAGAGTGTAGTGATCTGTCTTGATAAAAAAATGATGTCCCAGCAGGTAATGAGACCATTTTTGGACGGCTAAGACCAATGCAAGTAACTCTCTATCATACGCAGATTTAAACTTACTAGTTGCAGCCAGGCCCTTGCTAAAATAGGCGATAGGGTGGTTATCTTGAGTCAAAATCGCCCCAATACCCTCAGAGGATGCATCACATTCGATACAAAAGGATTTGGAGAAGTCGGGTAACTGCAGAACAGGGGCGGATATGAGGGCCTCCTTCAACTGATTAAATGCATCTAAGGCCTGTTGTGACCAATGGAACCCATCTTTCTTGGTTAGGTCTGTTAATGGTCTTGCCAATGAACCATAATTACGAATAAATCTCCGGTAATAGCCTGTGAGACCCAAGAAACCACGAACCTCACGAACATTCTTGGGGGTGGGCCAATTCTGGATCGCTTTAATCTTCTCTTGATCAACATGAACACCATCACCAGCGATGATATGGCCAAGAAACAACACCTGATCCTGACCAAAACAACATTTTGACAGCTTAACAAAGAATTGATGAGACTTCAGCAATTCTAAAGTAGCACCCAAATGTTGAACATGTTGTTCCCTTGAGCTGCTGTATATGAGAATGTCATCGAAAAAGACTAGGATGAAACGGCGTAGATAGGGTCGAAACAGGTCATTCATAATGGCCTGGAAAGTCGAGGGAGCATTAGTGAGCCCAAAGGGCATCACTTTAAACTCATAGTGACCTGAATGGGTTCTGAAAGCAGTCTTTTCGATGTCTTTTTCAGCTACTCGAATCTGATAATAACCAGATCGCAAATCCAGCTTTGAAAAAACAGTAGCCCCGTAAAGTTCGTCAAGCAATTCATCGATATTAGGGATGGGATACTTATCTAGAATGGTGATCTTATTCAAGGCCCTGTAGTCTACACACATCCGCCATGAATTGTCTTTCTTCTTCACCAATAAAACCGGACTCGAATATGGGCTAGTGCTGTGTCGAATGAGCCCTTCTTTCAACAATTGTTCGACCTGTCTTTCAATTTCATTCTTTTGAGAATGCGGGTACCGATAGGGCCGAATGTTAGGTGGCACGGAATTAGGCAGTAAAGGGATCTCATGAGAGTTATTCCGGAAGGGAGGTAATGATTTAGGTTCCTGAAAAACCGCTTCATTCTCCTCAATTACAGGTTTTAAAAACCCCGGTACTTCACAAGTAGAAGGAGGCTCAATAGCTAAGTGTTGGAAAGCACCTGATTTCTGTGGGCCAGAGGCCACTCCTTGAAGTTTATACTTCTTCCCATCAATAGTGAAGACCATAAACATCTCGTTCCAGTTAGCTTGAACGGTGTTCAGGGTGGATAGCCACTGGATACCCAAAACTACATCAGCTCCTCCTATGGCAAAAGGGTAAAAGTCTTGCATAATGGTAAGGTCTGCAATTTGAATGGGCAATTCCTTACACATTTGACTGCACCGAATAATGTCACCATTCCCAATTTGGACCCCAAATGGTGTCACAAACTGGGTTACCAATTTCATCTCTCTTACTATGGTATCCGAAATAAAATTGTGGGTCGAGCCACTATCAATGAGAATTAGGACTTCGGTGTTGTTCAATAGCCCATGTATCTTCATTGTAGTAGTGAGTGACTTACCAAAAATAGCATGAAGGCTGATCTCAGCCAACTCGTGGGGGTCCTCCACCTGGTCAGTCTCCAATTTTTCTGCTGATTCCTCCTGATCTTCTGCTTCCAGCAGTTTAAAAGTACCCGCTTTACACCTATGACCTGGACCATACTTATCACCACATCTGAAACATTCACCTCGCAAGTATCTGGCCTGTTTCTCCGTGTCGGATAACTTGGGTGCTGTTTTTGTGGGAGCAGTACCTTGCTGAACATTGCTAGGACCAGGTTTAGAGTCTGCCATAATACTTCGAGTTGGTCCAGTCAATGAATTCCCCTTTGTGGACTTGCCCTGACTAATTTTGCTTTCATACTCCATTGCAAGGCTCATGGCATTGTAAACCGTGTGAGGTTTGTGGATCCGAACATCTGCCTTTAACTCATCCTTTAGGCCGTTTAAGAAAACCCCCAACAAACAGTGATCTGGCCAGTTCGCAACGCGAGATGATCGCTTTGCAAACTCTTGTCGGTACTCTTGGACGGTGCCGGTTTGTTTGATGCTACATAAGAACTCGTCTGGGTTTTGAAACTCAGCCGGCCCAAAGTTCTTTTGGAAAGCATGGACCATATCTTCCCAGAACATCATCTGATGGTCCACCGATAACCAGGAAAAAAGATCCAATGCGTCGCCATCCAAGTGCATGGAAGCGATATCGACCTTCTCATCCTCCGGAATGTGGTAATACCGGAAGTACTTCTCAGCCTTTAAAATCCAACCTCTTGGATCTCCTCCTCCAAAATTGGGAAAATCGATTTTGTTGAAGGGACGGCTTCCATGTTGCGATCGCCAAGAAGTGTCTCCCTCTTCATGATAACCGCCACCATGTCCGCCACCATGTCGATCATTGAAATTGGGCCTGCGTTTGAGCGCAGCGACATCCTCCTTCAATGACTCCATGGCATCAAGTTTGGCCGCAATGGCCTCCAGTTGTGCTGCGATCGGGTCGTTCATCCCACTGCTGCTGTCTTGATTCCGGGTCGCCACCATCTTGTCTCCTTCGAATTCCCGGCAATGGAACCAATGATAGAATCTCAACACAAATGGTAATGATAATAGATAGATAACCCGATTCGAGATGGGTAAAATCTCCAAAGTACAAGCAAATAACAATTCAAGAACAAAAAAACCAAAAGACAAGTAGGAGCTACAAATACTGAATAAACGAAAACTGGAAATAACTGCTGCTAACTGTTTCCCCCACTAGCCACTTAGTGCCCCCGTAATGCTATCCCCAAACATTAACTCGAGCTGCTGCCAATTAGCTGCCACCTGCTTGACCTTCCTATTCTTGCGCACATACACCTTCACTGGATTCGTATCAGAATCACGGAGAATGGAAATGAAAATGGAAACAAATACATCTTCAGATGATGTCCCAGGGTACAACCCTTCTCCAAGCAGGAGCCGATACTGATTTCTAATAATTTTCTCCACACCCATTTCCTAAGACTCACCTCTATTTATAACCCACAAACACATAACTAGAAATGAATATTACCAAACTACCCTTATCTATAACCTACTATTACTAACTATGATTAACATATTAATATATCTCTAATCTCTATCAGATTTCTTACCTCTGATGATTGAAATTGGACTTGATCATTGGGCTGAATAGGCAAAGTCCTTTTAGCCGGGATGTCCTTGGGAAATCATCAGATGAGATGGTTTTTTCATTTTTTTTTTAACATGTTCTAATTTCTTCAAATCTTAACTCTTGCCTCAGATACAACTCTTGGCAGATCTTAACCTTAGGAAGACACCACAGCTACTAGAATTGGTGGAAGACAACAATGTACATTTTTTGTTGATTTTTTTTCCTTTTTTTGATCATTTATATATAATTATTTATGTACATAGGGTGTAAGATGTTTATGTGAATCAATTTTCAGGATGTTGAGGAGCTCATGGGATTGGCACCCGAAAAACTCTTACTAAAATGGATGAATTTTCATCTTAAGAAAGCAGGCTACAAGAAACCTGTAACAAATTTCTCATCTGATCTTAAGGTAATTTCTATCATTTTTTCAAACTTCCAACATATTTTTAATAGGATTTTCATCACTAGAAAGTACCTCTTAACAGTTGGATATAAATGTCATTTGTTACATTGTATAGGACGGGGAAGCTTATGCCTATCTACTTAATGTTCTTGCTCCAGAATATGGGAGCCCAGACACTCTTGATGCCAAGGATCCCGTTGAAAGGGCCGATTTAGTACTTTCACATGCAGAAAAAATGGATTGCAAAAGATACTTAACTCCAAAGGACATTGTTGAAGGCTCATCAAATCTTAATCTTGCATTTCTTGCACAGATATTTCACCAAAGGTCAAAGATGACCAGTTAGCTTATTTCATTATGTATTTTATAGGGTGTTTGGATACACGTTTTGAAAGTGAATTCATCATCATCGGTATCAATTTGATATTAGATTCAACAAAACCTTATCATTACAAGTTAGAGAAACTTCATTAACTCATCACCATCAAAGTTTATCATTGCAAATTCAAAGCTCAGAACTATAATATCCAAACACCATCTCCTGTATCATGATATACTACACCTTATATTATTCTGATTACCTGATAATGGTGTTCTTTTTCCTCTTCGGGTTGAAAACTTCTTGCAGAAATGGTCTATCTGCTGATAGCAAAAATATCTCCTTTGCTGAGATGATGACAGATGATGCACAAATGTCCAGAGAAGAGAGGTGTTTCAGACTCTGGATTAATAGTCTTGGCGTTTCTTCTTATGTCAATAATCTGTTCGAGGATGTCAGAAACGGGTACACTTTTTATTTACAAAACTATAAATTTCTGGGCTATGCTGTTTTTTAGGCAATTAAGATTGTTTCTTTGAGAAACTTAATGCATCTTGTTTACACAGATGGGTCCTTCTGGAAGTTCTTGATAAGGTTTCTCCAGGGTCTGTTAACTGGAAGCAGGCAACAAAACCTCCGATTAAGATGCCATTTAGAAAAGTTGAAAATTGCAATCAAGTTATTAAATTAGGAAGGCAGTTGAAATTTTCCCTTGTGAATTTAGCGGGGAATGATTTTGTTCAAGGGAACAAGAAACTCATACTCGGTAACACGGTTTTCAAGTTATTTTATGGCATTAGAGCCGGAAAGATGGGTGGGTCTGATGGAAAACGAGTCATTAATAGTAGGGGTTGGAGCAAAAATGGTTGTGTTAGATTGGTTGGTTGAGTCACACACACTTTCTCAATAAATAATTTATGAGATAGTTATGGTTACAGGTACAATATTAACTATTACAATAAACTACGAATCTTTGAATAGAAACAAGTTCGGGTATGCATCCAACTAAGTAGACTCTGGGCGACTTCCAACCGTAGGAATCAATTAATCATTTTTTAGTATTTCATGACGAAATTTTTCTAGCCCAAATGACAACTAAAGAAACCAAAACCGAACCAATCATGAACACCAGAACCAATCCATGTACCCCCCCTATAAATGGCATCTACATTGCAAGTAATAATCTTGCGATAGAACTCATTTTCAATCTATGTTCTTGTCAGCTTTCTTGTGGCAGTTGATGAGATTTCATATGCTTCAACTTTTAAAAAACTTAAGAAAGCGATCTCAAGGGAGGGAGATAACTGATGCAGATATCTTGAAATGGGCAAACAAAAAGGTGAAGATAACAGGCAGAACGTCTCAAATGGAGAGTTTTAAGGTTAACTAGAATGCTTATTTATTTATTTATTTATTTATCATCATTTAGTTATTTTGTTGTGCATTAATGATGATTGGCTTGTATCATTTGTGTGTAGGATAAGAGCCTTTCGAGTGGATTATTCTTCCTTCAGCTTCTGAGTGCAATTGAGCCTAGAGTTGTCAACTGGAACCTGGTAACCAAGGGTGAAAGTGGTATGTGTTTCCTTTTAAAAACCATTTTCATGATTATTGATAGAAAGGATCAGATTGAATGCGTGTGGTAGTGAAATCTCTTTGTGGAAATTTCAAATTTCTGACCCGACCTGAAACACAAACACACCATGAAAATGATGAGGTTTTGAGTTGTCATATCTAACCACCATTTTAATAGACGGGTCATGTTTCGGTCTACCTGGTATAATGAAACATGCATGTTGACCTGCCATCCTGTTTACAAACCATTTAAACTCCTTGTTAAAATCTTGCAAGCCATTTAGCATGCTTGATTAAAACCTGCCTATGCCTCAACTCATTTGAATCATTTATAGATAAATCGGTCTTA
Source organism: Mikania micrantha (assembly GCA_009363875.1). Taxonomy (NCBI): domain Eukaryota; kingdom Viridiplantae; phylum Streptophyta; class Magnoliopsida; order Asterales; family Asteraceae; genus Mikania; species Mikania micrantha. The sequence continues at coordinate 89,663 of SZYD01001883.1, forward strand.
GTAAAATCTTACGCCCCATTTGCGGTGCACGCTTATAATCTACATATGTGTGGACCCTCAAAGGGCAAAAGTAAAATTTTACTAATTTTAATGTTATTTTACTTATTTTATGAAATTAACGTTAAAAGCATTGGGATGATTAACTTCAAACGATAACTTTGAGCTGAGACTTATTCGGAGCAGCCTCTCTCTATCCCAACTAGGATAGGAGTATGGTTTGTCTTCATCCTTCCTCCCCAGACCCTACTGAAAAGTGGGAATATACTGGGTAAGCTTGTTTGTTTGGTGTTTGTAAAATCTGGAATATGATAAACCATAATCATGAAATCTGTTGGTTGTTGATAGATGAGGAAAAGAAGCTAAATGCAACTTACATAATCAGTGTTGCTCGAAAGCTTGGGTGCTCTATATTCTTGTTACCTGAAGACATCATGGAGGTAATATATATATATGGATAACTTGTTACACACGTCTTACATACTTTGGATACAAGTCTTAGTATCATTGCGTATGCAATCTGACGTGGCCAATTGAAACATGTGTATAATACATTTGCAGGTGAACCAAAAGATGATACTTATGCTTACAGCCAGCCTTATGTACTGGAGCCTGCAGCAGTTTGAGGAGACCGAATCATCTCCTTCGTCGGTTGCTGAGACTCCTGAAGGATCTCCAGAATCTTCCTTTAATGGGGATGATCATGAAAGCCGTGTGGATCCCGACATCGACAAGTTGGAGATCGATGATGCATCGTCTGATACATCGGTTACATCGATGATCGGACATGATGGTAGTTCTTTGCAGTAATACGTTTTTGTTTGTACAAACGTTGGTTAGAAGAACGTTCATGTGAAGAAAAGGTTAGATATTATACAAAAAATAAAAGGTCCGGTTGCACATATATACATTCTTTAGTGGTATTTCATATCACAATATGCAAAATTTCAAATGGGACGAAATCTTAAAATAACTTAATTGTCCCATAATTGACAAAAAAAGATGGGGCGCAAAACTTAAAAGATTGTGGTAAAATACCAAATGGGATCTTGTTCATATTTGTCGTTAGTATTTATTGAGACAAATGGATGGTTATGCACACGTGTTTGATTATTAAGAAAATGAAGTTTTTATTTTTTTATATAAATAAAAACAAACAAAAATAAATGAAGATGAAGAAAATTAAACCGACATAAATGAGCATAAATTAATTTAAAGGATATCAACCTTTATAACTCTAAACATTGGACATATAAGTACTTGACATATTTATCCAAAAATAACTCAACATACATATAGTGTCTTAAAGTTTCACATGACCATGTCTAATTCATCATTTATGTTCGGTCTGGATTATTAATAAATACGTCACAAATTGCATAAATTATATAAAGGATGATGGTATTTCTTATGATATATCTATTTGAGACTTCACAATTGAATGCATTTGAGCAGAAGTTGGCTCAAGACGTACCGAGTGCTTGACTTAGCTTTCAATTTATGCAGGGGTGGGGAAGGTGCATGTTCGATTCGTGATATATGTATGTAACCATTTGAGCACAACAACACAGCTAAAAAGTGTTTGAAAGCAAAAAGGGAAAAGTTCAAGAACAATATAGGAATTAGCTTCCATATCAAGCATTATTACGCTCAAAAATAAAATGTGCTCCTGGTTGCAAAGCCATACACAATAAGATTAGCGTAAGAGGTCATATGTTTCCATTATTATTTATTTAAACATTTTTATTCAAAGAATTGAACAATTTTATTTTTCCTCAATGGATAGCACTTGATTTCTCAAGCAATAGATATAAATTCAAATTTCCCAATATGCAAAATTGCAAATGGGGCGAAATCTCAAGTGTTAACATGACAAATCAAGATAAACACTCTTTTCAAAACTTTAATCCCAATATGCAGAATTGCGAACAGGTTAGCAAATTTCCAAAAAAACATCCTCTAATTTTAAAAGCAAACTCTATATGTTTATTGCATACATATAACACAGATATAATAGCACTCTAAATGTCATATAAACGTGAGCTGAACATGTTAATCATGTCTAAAATATACATGGGATTTGATCAAACTGCCTTTAAATTTAAAATAACATTATTATTTATCCATACAGTATAATAAAAATTATAACAATATGTCATATGACGTCTTTCTAGTCTATTCTAGTCATATTTGTCATGTATCATCTTTCTAGGCTATTCACATAGCATACTTGACAAATCTAAAGATTAATTTTTTTCAATACAATCAAGTCAAACTTTCAAATTTAAAAGAAAAACTAATCTTCATTTTCTTTAAATATTAACGAAAATCCAGTTATTTCAAACTTTTTATTTCCAATTAATTATTTTGAAAATTCAAAATTTTTAAATCTTATTTATATTGTTTAAAAAATGTTTAGATATAAAGCTTATTTTTTATACAATTATGTGTAATACACAGGTAAATAAACTATTATCTATATAAAACTAAATCATTAACCCTTTTGGATCATGTAAGATAGAATTTTCTTTTAAACCGTGACGATCCTAGTATGTTGTCTTAACAGGGCCTAACAGACACAGTTAAGACGTGGCCACACCAGATACGTGAGAACCTCTAGAATAGGTAAACCGTAAACCCTTCTCGCATTGGTCTATAACCCAAGATTAAGCTCAAAATTTCTTGCTTAAGTCGCCGACCATTAGACTGAATTCGCGGTACATGTAAAATAGATCTTTCAGCCCAAATTAGACGACCTCGACTGTCGACACTCGACAAGACGGAAGCGATCTCGGGAAACCGGAGATCTGGTTTCAGAGCCGGCCCTTGGGGGGGGCGAGGTGGGCGACCGCCCCGGGCTCGGCGTTTTTAGGGGCCCGAAATTTAAAAAAAAAAATTTTTTATATTATAAAAAAAAATTTGTAACATAGGGCCCAATAAATTTTGATAGAATAAAACTGATTAAATTGATAATGGATTACCCAAAAAAAGCCCACAATAAAAATACATTAAGTTTTTATTTGCTTCCCCTAAAGGCCCAAAACTCCAAAATACCTATCCGGTAGTCAAAAACGTAAAAAGAGAAAGATAGAAGACGACTTAAAAAAGTCACAAGCGGGTGCCATACATAGGTTTTTTCCAAAGCAAACCCAATATGCTAACAATAGTGAAGATAATATTGATAAAAATATAGAGTTTTGTTGACTATTCCGGTAACTGTGGCATCGACTGAAAGAAACTTTTCTAAGTTGAAGTTGTTGAAGTCTTATTTACGATCATCAATGTCACAAGACCAACTTAACGAATTAGTAATGATTTCTATTGAGAATGCTATCTTAGACAATATGGATACTGAAGAGATGATCGAAACTTTTGCTTCAAAAAATGCTCGAAGAGTCTCACGGTTTACTTAGGTATTTAAAATATATTATTATGTTACAATACTTTGAATTGATTAATTTTTTAACTTATATACTCATATTAAATATATAAATTACTAATTTAGTTTTTAAGGGGGGCCCATTTTTTATTCTCGCCTCAGGCCCCGAAATTTTTTTTGATTCTCGGGGCCGGCCCTGTCTGGTTTGTTATCTGTTTTCGTGAACTAATCTTGCACACAGGATTGTACGAATTAGGGTGTATTTTTGTTGTTCTAATTCGATTAGATCTTTTGCAATTTAGATTTCGCACGCTTGTTCTGGATTTGGACTTGATATTGGTTTAATTAGCGAGATCGATCTAATGCGATGGGATTTATCCTTACAACTTTAATTTTCACTGTTGTCGGAATCATTGCATGCTTTTGCACCCGAATCTGCTGCAACAAAGGCCCTTCTGCTAATCTGTATGCTTCGATTGCACTTCATTAGTCTCAGATTGATGAATGTTTGTTTTTTCAGGCATGTTTACTCGAAAGCACGTATATATCGTGTTTTACGCTTGTAGTTGCTTAAAAAGGCTGCGTTGATCAACATTAGGTCAATTAGATTGTGATGCTTGTAGACTTGTAGTGCTCAGAATTGGTGCATTAAATAAATTAGATAATTCTGTCATATTTGTGCAATGATTAATGTATGCATTTGTATGTATGTATACACACACACACACTATGAAAAGCTTAGCTTGACCTTTTAGTTAATTGTAGAAAGCTCTTGCTCTTTAGGACCTTGAAATGCCAGTCAGCTGGCAATGGTGATGCTAGAACAGTGTCCTTTGTATGTTGATAAAAAAAAAAAAACTTTTTTGTTTGCTATTTATTCTGTTCCAAACTTCCTACACTTCCATATCAGCACCACATCACCTTCCCTAAAGCATTGCAGATGAGGTGGGGTTGTACATTAAGCATTAAAGGATTGTACCTACCACTAACCCAACCCATGGCTAACTTGATGAGATGTCACCAAATTTCCGTACCCTTTCCATTCCGCAATCCCCCACGCAGTGTTCACTGCCAGGAAACTATGCCACTTCGCCATCTTCCCCCCTCCCCTGGCGCAATCAGTTTGTAGTTGGTAGTATGTTTATCCTCTGTAGAGCTGTAGAGAGGCTTTCACCTTGTTCTTATTAGGAAAAGCAGTATACACAATATAGTCTTGTGTGGTAACAATCTGAAGTCTTTTAGGTGAGAATATTGTATTTTATGAGGTTATGCACTCTGTATTGCTAATTAGTAATTACTAATATTCGTTTTGGTTGGCTGATTCATAAATGTTTGCAAAATCTTTCACATAAACTATTTGCCTTTCTTTAGGCATCCTTTGGTATTAATTTTGCATGTAAATTTTTCAATGCTGTGTATGATGATCCTGGCTTTAGTGAATCATACATGCACTGAATATCTTATGAAAAGAAGTATCGCTGCATTCACAGCCAATTGGCCAGTTTGTAGTTAATTGATTGGACTATCCATAGTAGGTTTTTGCATATGGCTAGGAGCCTAGGATGGCTTTGGTTATAACTAAGATAATGTATATAAAGGTTCAATTTAAAAGGTTGGGGTTATATTCCAACACGTGTGTTATATGATTATATCCTTTGGTGATCAATTCCAAGTATTTTCATAACTAGTTAAACTCTTTTCATTGACTACTTTTGTGAGATACTGAGATTTACCGATAAACATGCTAGCCAATGGACATGATTGCATGAATTTGGAGAGTATGTTGGGCTTGCTTTTATAATAATATATCTTGGTAACCTGTGATCTATATGTAATGTTCACATCATGACTTTGAGGACCATTAATATGTGTATATGTGCAGGTTTCACCTAACACTGGTGATTACTGCAACGGTATGCTGTTGGATGATGTAAGTTTGTGTCCTTGATTATTAACTGAAATTTATTACAAAACATTTAAAGTATTGGCTATATGTTGTTACTTTAGAGCATCAATCTGCAAATATGTGAGCCCGTTAAATTCTTCTTAAAGTATTGGCTATATGTTGTTACTTTAGAGCTTGACTTCTGTCCAGGGCCTATTTTTTCAAGGACACAAAAATTTTAGAAATTCCTATATTATATATATTTACTTACATTTAAAAATATAAAACCAAAAAAGCACAAATTTATAATTCGGGGTCTTTTTTTTGGCTCATCCGGGGCACTTGAATTATCAGGAGCGCCCCTGGTTGACCATCTGTGAAGTATGGAAAAATGGAAGGTGGCAATTTGTTATTAAGCTAAATACTTATGTTTTATTGAGTTATAAAACAATTAGGATTTTTTTTTTTATAAAGTATGCGACTCTAGATGGCAAACCATATAACACTGTAAAAGTTTCTGCTTTCCATCAGAATTTAGGTATGTATGATTTGATTTATATTTTTCTTAGCAATGAAACAAACAAAATTCTAAAGAAGTCCAATATCACATTCGTCCCAGGACCAAAGGATTTCAATTCAAAATGTAGCATAGTTTCTTCTATTTTTAGAGAAATTTGTACATATATTAAACCGAAAAAGAAGTTATACAAATAACAGTTTTTGATGTAAAAATTTGATGTGTTTTTTTATTTCATTTGAATTTTAATATGAAAATAGACTTAAATGGCTTACGGGTTGTTGTAGGTGGGCAATTGTTTATCTTGCACAAATGAATCCACTCATTGTTCCAATTCTGAGTGAAGGAGAATGAGAGATCCTATGCAGCCTGAGCATTGATTCATGGCCTAGCTACAAGGGGAAGATTAATATCTGTTAAACAAAACCAGTGAGATTTGCGTGTAATCTTTGCTGAGCGTATTTGTTTTTTGTTTATATCACTGGCTCAGTTGTGATTTTTGAATAGCCATTCATCAAGGCAGTAAATTAACTGTCCATCTCTTTCTGTGAGTAATCTATAATGGCAGATTTGTGTCCATAAAGCATACTCGTCCTGCAAGTAGAGGTGGGTAAACCGGTTTTTTTTAAACTGGTTCCGGAACCGGTTCCGGTCAACAAAGTCAATAACCGGTCCGGTTTTTGATCGGTTCCGGTTCAGGTTTTGTCGGGTAAAGGTTGAACCGGTTCAGGTTTCTCTGAGAACCTGAAACCACCTATACCCACCGGTTTGGGTATGTCTGGTTCCAAGTTTTTTGCCCACCTCTACCTGCAAGACCCTTTTTTTTTTTCAATCATTGATTTCTGTTTGTGTACTTGTCAAACTTGAGTACCCAATTCTCGAGTACGAGGCACCACAAAGTGCAAGCACATCTGCCATACCTATAATTAATCGTCGAAATTACTATATATATTAAAAGAGGAGAATAGCAGGTATTTTGTCTTTTAGCGAATGGGAACGTTTCTAGGTATTACGATGTAGCTATGCTTGGTTGATAAAGTATGTTTTAGGGTTTTACGACATTATGGCAGTCATTTTATGTTTTTATCTTTATTTACATATATGAGATTAGTAACTCATGCATAACCAAATTTTTAAGCAAACATGATCTTTAAACATTACGTTCAACCTACCTCATGTGTTGATTACACAATCCCAAGTCGACATAGATATAATTTTCAAACATTTTGAATTTTGATTACATGATTCGAAGTAGATGTGATCTTATATTCAGGCCACTTTGTACGTCGATTACACAGAATCAAATAATCAATTAGACAATCAATGTTATGCAAAATCAACATAAATATTTAAAAAGAAAACAAAATAAAACAAAGAAAAAAAATTGCAACTCAGTTTTGTTTTTCGGTGGCAAAACACTCATAGCTATCACATCTTTAACACTTTCAAGAAACTGACATCTATGCACTCAAAAGCTGTAATACGAATTGCTACACAACCAAAGCACTTGAATCACAAAAATAAGAATCCATTTTTCACACCAAGCATAGTTAACACTTCACATCATAACTCACAAGTATTTAATGATCAACCAAAGAGCCACAGCTAATGCAACAATCCCAATCACTGACAGTAGCATGCACAAGCAGGAGCAACCAGCCTTGGTTCTTTTGTTCAAAATGGCTAAGTTCTTCTGCACTCTCTGTTTTTTAAAAGTAAGCCAAAATAAAAATCATCAAACACTGTCTAATAATTTCTAGTGATCAAAAGATTCACAATTCACAAAAGTGTATTTGTGTAAATGTAACCTTAAGCCGCGAATCTGTAACTTCAACATGTTCATCCAGGTCATCCTGAATACAAGAAAAGAGCATGTAAGCAAAACTTTTAGATCCCTTTCAATGAGGCATGATAATTTATGACTTTTAATAAGGAGAACAAATACCATAAAAACCAATATACTTTCGTATTTTAACATTAAAAAGTCACTCAACATAAATTTGGCATGTTAAAGTACCTTGACTCGTCAAAGATGCACAAAAATGTGCCTTAATAAAATTCAGATAATATTAAAGTTTCTTAACATGTTTAGAAAACATGAACTTGGGGGAAAAATAGTGACTTGTTATCTCTTAGGATAACTTTGATGAAATGACTTTGAACATTTTGCACCAAAAAGTTCATACTATCTTACCAAACAAATTATACATGTTAGCATTTTTGAACGTATGAAAATTCATTTCATCAAACTTCGACTAGTTAACAAGTTATTATCTTAATATTATTTTAAAAAACATGTGCCTTTAGACAATCAAAAATAGGCTGGTGGACTCTTTTGTACAGCTTTGACATGTTTAACAACTTCAAAAAATAAAACTTTGAGCCGAGAGTGTTGTCAGAAGCAGCCTCTTTATCCGATTAGGATAAAGATAAGATTTGTCTACGTCCCACCCTTCCTAGACTCTGCTTAATAGTGACAGGACTTTACTGAGTATGTTTGTTTGTTTAGTAGTAGAACAAATAGGTTGTGTTCTTTTTTTTTTTTTTTGTGAAATAAGAAAGTATATTGGCTATTAATTCTATTAACCCTAAGAAAAATTGCATACAATGAGTCTAGTGTGCAGATCAAGTTCCTCATTGACAGCCAAAGCAATATGTTTGGTACTTATCACTGTTTCCTCCAGTTTCTCTAGCCCTTCATCTTGTTCTGAAATGGAATTATCAAGATAACATAATTGATTACTATAAAACTTGAAAACAAAATAATGTTGTACCAAGTGCAACAAAATTTTTTATATCTTTTTAATTTTAAAGGGTTGTGAATATTTAAATGGCTTGCCTCTCATAATTTGTCTCTGAAGCCCAACAACACCAGAGTTGTCCAAACCCGATATTCTGGCCATGGCATCAGCTGGCTTAATATCTGGTCCAAGTAAGCTGTCCCTATTAGCAAAGTTTGACATGTTCAATGTCGAGGCCATTTGTGTTACTTTTGTTCTCAAATTTGCAAGCATGTCTCTGCGTCGATTCATTTCTTTCTCTGTTCTGCAAAAGGATTAATTGGTATTTAAATGATCTGTTACAGGCTACAGCTTCAATAAAGTTTGGAAGCAAAAGCAACAATAACTAACTGAATCACGGGGAAAAAAACCCAAATATAAAACCTGTTTGTGAAGCATATGAACCTGCATATCATTAATATGATGAAGAACCAGACATGATTAAAACTGACATAATTATGTAGATACCCGTATGACCATGTATGCGCCTATGAAAATGAACATATTGACAGTGGGTATAATAGTTCAAGATTTTGTGCCTGCAAATCTGCTAGATAGATGTTCTCCAAAACTTGATTTTCCATAAACAATGAGAGTTTTTGTGATAGATTATAGAGCTTCCCATGTCAGAATACCATTAATCAAACCCAAAACCTCCCCATTATTAAAAATTACCAAGTTCTTTAGATGCTTATCTGTACTTTTACGATCTCAACAGTGCTAATGTGCTATCAGGGTACAGGGTTCAACATAACCTACACTTTTACCAGACAAAAATGTAGCACAGCTGCATAGTACCAACCATGATGAGAACAAAATTCACAAAAAAAAAAAAAAGAGTGTGAACTGGACGCATCACAGAGCTAATTAAGGAGTATACAAATGATTTGGTGTAAATATAGACTCAGATATCAGTCTGTACTCTGTAGGACTCAGCTTGAGGTTCTATTATTACAACTGACAAACAGATTAATATACTTACAAGGGTTGTTTAGCAGGAAGCTTAGTCAGAAGAGACTGTAAGCTATCTAGTCTGGTTCCTAATATTGTAATTTTCCTCCGGATAGCAGATGAATGACGCTGTGCTTCTGGCCCTGTCCCAAAGGAACTCCTCTCTGATATCATGTTGGTGATATCATCAGCCAGTTTAGAGGCTTCACTGTATTCCCTTGTCCATGGATCCGCGGAAGAAGACATTTATCTGAAAGAAAAGCAACAAAAACCCTAACACGTCAATCAACAACAATTATACAGTCTACTCATCACTCTATAGTTTGTAACAAAAATCTCGATTTTACTATAATCTTTGTACACAAGCAAGTTATGCACATTCAAAGCATCCCGATTTACAACCACAGAATTCCGATTACCGGTAAAATCGCAACAAAACGATCATCTATGGCATTCTTATGGAACATAATATTACAGATAGAACGATACTGATAAATCGCTACAGAATTCCCTAATTTTCGGAAATTAGGGCATAGATGAACATAACCGGATTCTGAATGCAGCGTAATTAGTGTTTGTGACAAAAACATGATCTAGCCTCCAGAAGAAGAATTTTCTCGGATCAATAAGTGATTAATTGATTCATAACAGATAGAACTGAGAACAAAACGCGAAATTTAACGTAAAAGAGAAGAATTACCTAAAAGAATCAGTTGTACGGATTAAGAGATTAAAATTTAAGCTGTTAATCGAACGAGCTGATTGAAAAGATGAATCTGAAGATGATGATTAATGTACGAGAGACACGGCGCCACCGTTAACCGGCGAGATTGTCGTTCGTGATCGTCGTCACCTGCATTTACTTTAATAATTTATTTGACGAGATGTATAAATCGAGTGCGCGGTAGATAAAGTTTCTCCCTAAAATTGAAACGTCGTCGCTTAATTAACCGATCGTCCCTAAATCCCTGGTTTTTCATTCCTTTTTTGTACCCTTAGAGTGTAAAAAAAAAAATTGTAAACGTCACCGTTATACGCCCCTTATCAATCGGTCTTACGGCTATTATGAGGGAGGTAAATCACATATCCTTACTGTAGTGTAGGGGTGGGATAAAAAAGGTTCTACCAAAACCGGACCATTTGTGTTATTTAAACTGGAAGTGATCATGTCTGAATAGGTGGATACATGCAATTCCAGCTTCTTTGATAAGCTAGATGATAAATCGAAGCGAATGATCATAACCGGTTCCAATTTTACCCAACCAAAAACTTGAACCAAACCGGTCAAAACCCTGAACCTAACCGAAACATGTTTTATTTTTACATGATTATTGATTGATCAAAACTAAAACTAGTACATACCCTAAAAGGGTTCTTAAAATTCCCGGTTTGCCCAAAGTAGAGTGGCCCTATGGATAAGAAAATAATTGATACTATCATGTATTTCAATTATATTATTTTAGGTTGTGTGCATATAAACGTCACCTGGCACAATCAATGTCCAACTGTTTTACACAAGGTTATTTCACATCAAAAGGTTTTATGAACCAAAGGGTTTCTTGCCTAGCAGTTACCCCAATTTACTTCTTTGTAGGAGGTATTAAGTCAAGACATATTTGTTAAAGGTAAGATTAAAGGACGATTGAAATCTCGTTTTAGGTGTCTACATTTCAAACCGATCAGACAACCTATTTTGTGTAGCTTATTGTCTCAAGCCATGATTTGTTACGTAAAAACACAAGTTCTCGTTAATTGAGTGCCCGATACTCCAATAGCACATCATGAAACTTCAATGATAATCTCCCAAAAGCCACAGGTGAACGCAAATATCATCGATGCATGAGTAGTATAGTAGAATGATGCAACAAAGATAGTTGTTAAAGTGGGAATAAGCTCTTTTTTTATTGAAGAAAAAGGGATTAATCCTGATAGGCAGGTTATGAATAAGCTCGACGAGACCTAAAATAAGAGTACCGCCCATAAATAAATTATTATGAATGATTTAAACAATGACTTCAACCCTTTAACTATTTACGTACCTTGAGTTTATTTAAGAGGGAAAAAGAAATGTAATGGAACGAAAGAGAAGAAAACTACATAAGAGATGATAAAATCTTTGATTGTAAATTCTCTGGTTGACTTTGAACCAAACAATGGCCTTAAAAGTATAAACTACTATATTAAAATAAATAAAATTGTTGTAAAATCAGAGTTAAAACAAAAACAACAATTTTTGTGAAAAATCTAAATTAAAAATCACACAAATCAAAACCAGTCTTCTGATCTTAACCTACTCAAACTTATCTTCCTTGTGTATCCCGTAACACCTCATTTCAAGCTAAACCTTCTCTCTTTTCATCAACTTAGCACTTTCACATGTGAACTATAAGAATTAACACGTTCAAAAAACGAAAGAATCCAAGTAAAAAGGAAAGACGCAAGCTAACATTTACGGTTTCAAAGTCGTCTTAAAATGTATTGAAATGCATTCAACTTTTTAAATCACTCTACTCCTATTATCAATTTGATGCTAACTTTGCAGATGCCTTGGCAAAAACATAGATGCTGTTGGCATAGTTAACCTGCCAAATAGCATCCTCAATCACTCTTAAATACCTTTTTTCATTCAAATACGCTATATTACAAAAAAAATTATAGAAAATATATGAATATATCCAACCACCTTTGAAACAGAACAAACTGCCAAAAGAAAAGGGTTGATATGCAAGTTTAACAGTTCCATCAGCAATTTAAACACTTGCAGATGGATTAGTAAGAAGTTCAAGAGATTTTTTAAGGTAATCTACAGCAACAAAAACATCATCAAACGCTAATGCTCCAACAGCAAACCTCGCAGCCTTGTGCGCCTCTGCAATTTTCTCAGGGGCAGGTTGGTAATTACTGTCATACTGGTATGACTGTGCAGAGTTCGGTATGGATGCGGGTGCTGGTACCGAACCTGACCCGTTTGCCACATTTGGCTGGTACTGAGCTGTAGATGGATAATCTGCTGGTCTAGTAGCTGAAGGGGAGTAGGATGGTTCAGAACCTTGATAATAAGATGATGGGTAATGAGCTGGTGCTGCTGGAAGTGAAGTTTCAGAAAAACTAGGGTAAGATTGGAAATTGGGATATGTGAAGGGGAGATCTTGAGAAGGGTAATTTTGGGAAATGTGATGTTGAGGTTCTTGTGGATAAGGATTGTGATAATTTTGAGAAAGATGTTGCTGAAAATTACTGGATGAATATTCATCAGAAGAATAAGTTGGCGGTGGTGGTGGTGGTGGTGGCAGCGGCGAGATGGCTGAAGATGGTTGCGGGAAATTTGAAGGTGGTGGCTGTCGGATGTTTGAAGACGGTGGAGGTGGAATATCCCGTAGCTGTGATGGAAGACTACTTGTGAACTGTTGTGAGTCACTTCTATCATAAAACTGAGGTGAAGGATGGGATCCTTGTGTGACTCTGATGGTTGGTGGTGGTGGCTCACTCCTGCTAGGTCCCGGATCCTGTCAAGATCCAAATAATCAGAGTCGGGTTAATCCACTTTTTTTATCCCATAACGATTTTTTATTGAAAAAACAAGTTCATTATGATTAAAATAACAAAATTATCATGGAAATCTAAGTTATTTGAAAATCTTACATGTCCATTGCTTGATGTATCGAAAAGATCTTTATCACCACCAGGGGGGCCTGGTACAGGCTTCCTTCCTTCTTTAATGGCTTTTCTTATGTCTGCTGCTTTCCATGCCGCATACTTCTGTTTCTGCTCAAGCTATTAGAAAAATAAAAAAGAAAACCAATTATAAATGAGCAACATTTATTTCTTGTGCTCCTCTCTCAACCACTAAGAAGAAATAAAGAAAATAAAGCATCAGATTATCTATGTAGAAATTAGACTCACATCAGGCTGAACATCACCAAACTGGTTAAGTATTTCAAAGAAAATGCTGGCAGCATAAAACGTCTTTGCGGTATTGCTGTGACAAGTTTAAATCAAGCATTAGCATTATAATCCTAATCACCAAATCACTACAGTTTGGGAGAAGGAAATAAATTTTGGCCAAATTGTTTGACAACTGTCATACACTTACATGTTCTGTATATAAAGGGAAACTATTTGTTAAGCAGAATATCTAGGTTGCAATTTTAAGCATTGGCAAACCCTTTCAAAATCATAAGCACATAATCATATATACTATTGATATTGTCCTACTCTTTCTTTGGTATCTTAAAAAAAATACATCTGAAAATCTACCGATGGAACCGATCAAGATAAGAAACAATGTGAGCAGAAAATTATCATAAGAAATATAGGTCCAAGTCACTATATTAGCACCTTAAATTGAAAAAATAAAAATGCTCTAGATTTCAAAGAGTTAATGAGCTTCAATTATTAATTCTAGCCAAGAAAGATTTTCTTGGTGAGGTATTGCTATTTTGCTTAAAAATAATATGAGCTTCTCAGATGTATGGGCCCATGGGCCATTGCATATAAATCAAGAAGCCTTTTTAAACACAATAAATGATTCTTAGAGTGTTAAATAATGTTTATGTAGCTACATCATAAGAATTAAGAAGTAAAACTTATCATACAGATCAGCTCTCCCAGCTCGGTCTTGCTTATCGGCCTTTGCAAAGACATTTGATGCAAATCCTTCCAGATAGAGATGGTCATCAGCCCCCAACTGCAGCGGCTGCCTATCCTGAAATTGAACAGGCAACCAAGATGATGACCACATAACAAAAGATTCGCGACACACATAAAACAAAACCCCAAATGCCTACATGGAACATTACTTTAAGTCATTACAAAAACAAATATAATAATTGGTAGTATTACCAAAGAAATGCAGCATTTTCGGATGATTCTCAAATTGAGAATTTAAATAATTTATAATCCAACACATAGATAAATCTAAATCTTAATATCGCCATTCATCAAATTATTCATCCATTGAGTAGCAATTACAACTAATGTTTCGAGAACACAACCATCTGATAAACTTGGTTTAAAATATTGTAAGGCGCTCCTAGGAATTTAGGCCCTAATGGCCTAAAAGACAGGACGAGAGAGGCGTGCAGTGCATTAGGTACGCAAGGCGTTGCTCTATGTATGACAACCATTTTATCATGCAAAATCAAATACACAATAATTAATTATAAGCATCAAAACACCAAAATCAAGCTCAAATCAGACAGGTGATTGGAACAAATCGGACCTTTTCAAGCTGTTTAATAAGGGAGTTCAAGATAGAACTAGTGGTTTTTGTTCGTTCACTCAGAGGAATCTTCAAACCTCGCTCCATCGCATATAATCGACCTAAAAATATTTTTTTAAAAATGCATTAAATCAATAACTGGCATCAAGATAAGTTGTCAGAAATTAGGGTTTAGAGTAAAATATTGAGAGATGAACGATGATCCGTACAGTAATAGGCGACCAGAGGCTCATGCTTTTGCAATTCATCTGCACGTTGAAGGTAAGGTAACAGTAGCTTTGCTGGTTCGTTCTCCTTCGCCATTTGTATGTTCAACGATCGAAAAAGGGCAAGAGGTCCGAGGTTTTAATCAAGATGGAGTTGCTTATATACGAAGAAAACTATTAATACTGTATATTACACGGATGAATACTAATAAATATTTAATAATTATAAAATTATATTTAGAGTAAAATATAATTGAGTTATTTTTTATTAACGGTTAATAAGTTGGTAAATTATTGAAATAAAAATATTTTTTTAATATTTAATTATGTAATCCAGTTACTAAAAGTTAA
Organism: Mikania micrantha; assembly: GCA_009363875.1. Lineage (NCBI taxonomy): Eukaryota > Viridiplantae > Streptophyta > Magnoliopsida > Asterales > Asteraceae > Mikania > Mikania micrantha. The sequence continues at coordinate 104,950 of SZYD01001883.1, forward strand.
TAGTATTTGTTAGGAGAGAGAAACGAGAAAAAATTTTCAGATTTAATGAGAATACGACACGCGTCTTCTAAAAATACTCCTTTATTAAAAAAGAAAGATACCCAACTAAAATAATAGAAGTAGATTCACATGTTTCCATAATTCCATTTCTAACTTACAAAATTAAATATAATATATAATATATAATGTTTTTAAAGCATAATTTGAAAAAATATATAATTTTATAAGTTGGAAAAGAAAAATATGTAGTTCTTTCGATAATAAAATACATGTTAATTTGTATCCTCTAATTGGTTTTACTTTTATTTCTTTTAAAATTAATGAAACACACACGTTATTATATATGGCTAGGGCTGTAATAGAGCCGAGCCGAGCCAGGCCGAGCTCGAGCTCGAGTTCGAGACATTTCGAGCCGAGCCGAGCCAGCTCGAAAATTTTTTCGAGCCAAAAAATCGAGCTCGAGGTCGAGCTCGTAAAGAAACTCGAGCCACGAGCCAGCTCGGGTTTTTTTTGTTTTTTTGTTTTTTTTTTTTACCTTCTCCTCCACTTTACATACATACATATATAATATATATAAAATCTAATATATAAAATTAAATATATATAAAATATATTATATATATACATAATTATATATAAAATTTAATATATCTATATGTATACATATATATTATATGTGTGTGTGTGTTTATATATACATACATATATATTATACATAATATATATATACACACATATATATCTTTATATAAATTTATGTATAAGATATTAAATATATATAAATATATATCTATATATGTATATATATATTATGTATGTATATATATTTATATACATATATTTATATATTTGTGTGTAATATAACATATGTGTGTATATAATATATATATATATATATATATATATATATGTTAAAAACCGAGCCGAGCCACGAGCCGAGCCAACGAGTCGAGCCACGAGCCGAGCTCGAGCCGAGCCAACCCTGGCTCGGGCTCGGCTCGGCTCGTTTTTATCGAGCTTTTTTCGAGCCGAGCTCTTTTCGAGCCGAGCCTTTTTCGAGCCGAGCCTTTTTCGAGCCGAGCTTTTTTCGAGCGAACTTCGAGCGAGCCTCGAGTCGCGAGTTTTTTGAACAGCCCTATATATGGCTTTCTGTCAAGGTTATTTTTTCTTTTCACTTTTATTAAATAATAATATAAAAAAATAAAGGTATTAAAATAATATTAAATTGTCAAGATAATTCATATGATTTGCTAATGTTTTACTTTTTATTTTTATATATCTTAAATTACTTGTATGATCCTAACTTTTATACATTGTAATATAAATATTCCTTCTTTTCTTGGAAGTTGTATATATCTCTGATTACAAAAACGTTAACAGATTTCTGTTTTTTAATACTTGGCAGGATGTTGTTTTTACTTCATATGTTGCTTTGTTAGTTGTCATGTCATCTTCTGTTCGTTCTTGATCTGCAACTTCCAAACAAGACGTCTTTCGTCGTATACATCAAATAGTTTAAATGAACATTCAATTTTTTTGCTTCCAATGCGTCTAAGGGTGGTTATGCTCTTGTGTTTACCAATACGATCACATACAAGCCATATCTTTTTTTTTTTTTTTTTTTTATTATGACATAGTTTTTTCTTGCGTGGTAACTATAATGTAACCATTGTCGAAAGCTTTAATTTTTTACCCAAGTCACCAACTTATCATAAGGCATAAATTCCTTAAACAACACCATGTTTAAACTTATATAAAGATAAGAAGATAAAAGTCAAGAAAATAGCATAGCTGGTTGATATCGCACAACAATTTTGCATTACGATATTCATTGAAAAGTTCAACGTAAGGTTTCGAAGATTCACTAATTTGTTCATAGTTGTCTTCTTGCCTGTATGAATGTGAAACCAAACTCCTAATTGTTTTCATATACATAGAAAGGTTCAGCGTAAGGTTATTCGTTTAAATCTGGGAGGATATTCATGTTGCAAGACTAAATGTTGGGGTCTTCATTCATGTACACTTAAGTAAGAAAGTTTGGTTTAGTTCGTACGAATTTTAAAAGCAATATTGCTTTGTAGTCTATACGCCTACGTACAACTTTTTCATTATGACAAGAAACAAATTGTGCCTTATATGATTGGGCCTTATATGTTACGTATAGGACTATACAAAGCGTACGACATCCCATCGTTACACATAATTTTTGTACTGGTAACCTATACACTGCATAAGGTTATATACAAAGCATATATATGCGTGTCTTGATACTTATACGATACGTATAATAGGGTGTGAGAATACAGAAGTGAGTGTGAGTTTAACATGACCAGTGTGTTGTTTGTGGACCAGAAAGGAGAAAACATACATTTTTTATTGGCTTTAAACTATCAATATAAGTTTCAAAGAAATGTTTCAACTTAAACTAATGATATAACTTTCATATTTTATTATGTCTATATGTTAATGAAATAAGCTTTCCATTTCCATTTAAGAGAAAAATATGTTAGAATTATTATTTTATATCCTTAACAGAAAACTCTAAAAATTAAGATAAATTTAAATAAAATTAATCAAATAACCAAGCTGCAATAAGCCGTTCCAAAAAAAAAGCTGCAATCAACTCCAACCTTATTCCCGGAACCTAAAACAAGTAAAAAAACACAGGCACCTGGGAACAAAATTGCAACTTTGACTGCTGCTGTTTGTTTTCATGTTTGTCAGTTGGTTATATACTGAATATCTGCATGTTCTCTCAACCATTCAAGAACTTTTGCGCCCTCTAATATCTCCTGAACCTAAACAATATTTGATGAAAAGACAACGCGTATAAATTTAACAAGAAAAAAGGTAGAATATTAAATATTAAGATTTTTATAAGAGACCCTTTTGTCTTGTGTATTATGTTTAGGGTTTATGTAGTGGTGATTATGTTTCAAATGCATATAAGAAGCTATCTGTAGAAAATGTCATCTCAAACTGCATTATCTTTTGTTTTCTCATAGTAAAAAACTAAAAATTATAAAAAATATGGTGGTTTTATATTTTGGAAGGGATAAGGATAATACCTGTGCTTGAATTCTTTCTTCATCATACTCCTGTTCGTGTTCCTTAAACTCAGCAACAGAGTTTTCAACCTCTTTCACAAGCTCATCGGCTGAAAACTATTAAGGCGGAAAAAAACAGATTTTTGGTAATTTATAAATTGCATGTCGATACATATTTTGTGACAAGTCATCACTAAAAAAATTACAAACCTGCAGATTTTCGCGCTTAAAAATGTCTCCAACAGCAAGACTCTGCCTGATTATATTTTCTATGTTATCCCTCTGGTTTTCCAGGAACTCTCTTACTGCTTTTGGGCTTGAAAGTGCTGCAATCTGCTCTTCATTCAGTTTCATGTTTGACTGCATGTACATAAATGGAACATAGGATCAAACATTTGACTTTTCAGGGTCAAATATAATTCTTTTAACTATATTTAACTACTTGTAAATATTAAAAAAAAAACAAACTATAGACAAAAAATTTGAAAAATAAATACCTGTATTTGTAGTAATTTGTCTACATAAAGCTGCCTACCTTGCTCTTCAAACAACGATTGAGGAATTTCAACTTCAATCATCTAGAATAGAGCTTCAAAGCTTATTAATATTGAAGAAATAAATAATTAATAATATAATCCTTGTAGAAAATTAATACCGTTTGAAGCTGGTCTAGAATGGCATTATCTGTTGCTTGATTTTTAGCTGTTTGTTCCAGTTCTATGCATCTCTCCAGCAATGACTCCTTAACCTGAAAAACTCCATATATCAATAGCGAGTTTTAATCTTAGATACGAATCAAATGATGCCAAAACATGCTGACGAGATAAAATATTTGTAGAAGTGAAGAATGGTCAGCTTGGGCAAATTGGGTAACAAATCAAAATAGATTTCGAGATACAACGGTTCATATTTTGTATGGGTCGAAATGGGCCAGGTCGATTTAAGTTGTTCTGCAATCATGTTTTGTCCATATGTTTTTTGAACACTCAAAACACCAATTATGATTACAAAAGAAATATTATCACAACGATTATCTAAATCTTTGGATAAGAACTATTTAGGTGTTTTATGCACCAAAAATAGACTTGAGGCAACTTTTAACACATTCCCTCTTTAGCCACACTTTATTTGACCCATTTGAGATTAAAAAAAAAAAACTACCTAAGACCCATATTAGTAATTGAGACGAAAAGTGGCCCATTTCAACTTGATCCATTCTTCAGTAAAAGAAGTATAGGGTGCGTATAACCTGATCAATAGTGGTACATCCAGGAAGAAGCTTATCAGCAATAGCATCATTCATCTCTGGTAATTCTCTATAAAAAAGCTCTTTACATTCAACCTAGCAATTAATTAAGAGCATAAATCTCTCTTACATTTTCAACAGTTTTTTCGCAAGATAACTTACAGTAAATTGGCAAGGAAGACCACGGAGATCTTCTTGTGTCCATGAATCTGGAAAAACAAGTGGGAAAGATTTTGTTTCACCTCGTTTTAATTCAATTATTGAATCGAGAAAACCAGGAATAACCCTATCACCATCTTCTGTATCAAAATTGAAACCTGCAGGTCCAGAGAATATGACATTATTTGACTGAAAAAATCAAAGAATAAAAAGCATGACTTTGAACCAGCAGATGATAATACCTTTACCCCCTGCAGCTGGAACATCTATTACCTCTGATCCATCTTGTCCCACTGTTGTTGCTGATATATCTAGGACGGCAACATCACCAACCTATGGATGGTGTCGTTCAGTCCATTTAATTTCAATTTTATTTTTATTTTGCGGATTGCGGGTTACATTATCATGACTAAAAATGCTAGATGTGGCATGATGGCAGGTTTCAGACATGGTTGAAACGGGCCATATTTCATGTAAGGTTCAAAAGGATCACGTCAGGTTGGGTCAACCCAATCACTTTTTTTTTTCATTTTGTAAGCTTTTATGAATGCCTAATTCATTAGTTATGATTAAAAAATATTATTGATATTATATCTTTCTAAATCTTTGAATTAAACATTTTAAGATGTTTAATTCAATAGCTTCGACTTCAGGCGACTTTCAACCCCTCTATCTGTTTCCTATTAGCTACGAACTTATTTGATCCATTTGACCATTTAGAGATAAAACAACCCAAATCAACTCATTCGCAGGTGAACTGAGTAAAATTTCCACCTTTAAAAGCTTATATACCAAATTATATAATGAAATCTTGAAGATCTTAATGTTTTTTGACAATTGGAAAGAAGGGCTTCTAAAGTATAAGTACCTTTAGTCCTCTATTTGTAACTACTCTCATTGTACTTAGAGTTTTGTAACGACGTTTTAATTCTTGTTCAGCGGCTGTTTTTGCATATATTTCACTGTCAAGCTCAACTACAATTTTTAAGTTCTTGTAACCATCCTCTGGAACCCATTTGACTTCAGGTGCTACATCCACAACAACATAGTATCTGTACCCACAACAATAGTGGCATCAAGATTAAAAAACCAGCATAACTCTATATATATTTTTTTTAAACGAGATGCACGTTTTTAACTAGAAAGATTAAATCTTGTCATACCTTAAAATGTTCAAAGAAGCATAAGTTTGTTCCATTTCAGAAAATGTAGTTATGATGCGGATCGAGTCTTCCAAAGCCCGCCCTTCTACCTATTAACAAAATGTTTGAGATCATTGGATCTTTATATTAAGTTGAAGAATAAATGCAGAAAACAGTTTACTTGAAGAAGTTATATAATGTGTGCATAATAAACAGATTAAATCACTGTTAGTTTCACTTCATCAAAGTGCATTCCTTCTTTTGATTCACATATCAGATATCATGCCATTGAAAATTAAAACAAGAGACACTACATACTGATGACATGGCATGCGGAAGAGTCCTCTTCAGAATTGCTTCAACGGTCGCCTTTCTGACACCATCTTTCCCAATATAACTTATGACAACGTCTTCTGGAACTTCATCTGGAATCTGAAGAAATATAGACGAAAAACATGTAGATGAACATGAGTGATATGGATGTTTTTTCACCAATATAAAACTTAATACACAAACAAAATGAAGCATGCAAAATAAAAATAGCTTCAAAATATGGTTGACAGGATAAAAGCTACTTGTACCTCTGCCAACTTCATAAACTCCTTCAAGACCATTTTGTAACAATCATCACATACAACAGTCGGAACTTCAACGCTCAACCGAATCTGCAGGCTTTAGAGGTTAAATTGTAGAAATAAATGGCAATTACACAAACGCACATGACTATGAATTGGGAATGTGTGTTAGTAGAAATAATAATAATAATAATATTAAAAAAAAAAAAAAACTGAACTGGCTACACAATATACCTTTCGAATTTTGAAGCCAATCATAGATTTTTTTAACGCTATAATTATAATGATAATGTCTTTGAAGACTTTTAACAAACAGTTTCAATGCATATAAACAGTTACTAGAAAAACCAAAAGGACTGTGAATGCTCAGTCGTAACAGAACATATAAATTAATAAATTTCAATGAAAACACCCAAAACCAAACTTGATTCACCCCATCAAACACTGATTCATGGAATTCAAGAAACAAGTCAAAACCCAATTCAGGCAGTTAGAAATTCACAAGAAACCAAAGGAGCTCACCCTGCAATTCGGTTCTTGGGTTTCTTCAACAAGAAGATCCGCGGGTAGAGGGTCTTTTACAACGTCGGTAACGCCAGGTTGAGCCGAAGCTCTGGTGCAGATTGATAAGTTTCTTGGGGAATTAGCTAATTGGTGACATGTACGAGGAAATCTGAGAGAAGTGAATCGTTCGATGGGTTTGAAGGAAATCGGCAGGGAGAATGAAGAAATTGGAGGAGAAACTATATGAGATTTTAAATGGAATGACGTTGGAGGAGCTGAACTACAGAGCTCCATTGGCGCACAGGTGTTTGAAGCTTTGTTGAAGATAGCTGCAGGCAGTTTCATAGATAGGAGATATTAAACCACGGTCTCCCATTTCTCAGTTTTTCCGGTTTTTTTTCCCGGTTCTTTACCTCTTTCGGTCTTTTGGCTAATAGGCCCCTCTACTTTTTACAAACAAATAAATAAACTTACCCAGTATATTCTTACTTTTTATTAGGATCTGGGGAATAGATGGACACAAATAAGTAAAATAACGTTGTTTGAAGCTAATCATTCATACACTTTAACGTTGTTTTCACATAATAAGTAAAATAACGTTAAAATTAGTACAATTTTACTTTGGCCCCTTGATGCCCCACACATATATACATTATATGTGTGCACCACAAATAGGACGTTTCCCCTCTACTTTCTACGATTATATTAAAATACAAGTTTTATAGAAGACAATCACCAACGTTAAAGCTAAGCTAAGCTTGGAAGCTTGAGCTCTGTTTGTTTAATTTGTGATGGCTTGAGTTTGTTTTATATAGTTTGCAAAAACTAAAGCTTAAGCTTAGATTGTTTAAAGCTTTATGTTTAAAGTTTTAGCTCAGTTGTTGGTAACTTTTTAAACTCAAGTTTTAAATGTTGCTATGTTACTATCTCATGTATTATGTAAGTTTTTAAATAAAATATTAAACAGTTAATGAAAAATATATGAATTATAAAATGATATTTAAGGCAAAAATGGATTAAATTACGTGTAAATAAGTATTGTGATTGATAAACAATAATATTATTTTTTAAACTTTCATTTTTAAAAAGTATTGTTTTTAAACATTTTGCCTAAAAACTATTTTAAAATTTTGATTTTCTTAGAAATCTCATTTATATATATATTAAAACACAAGATTCTGTCCCTCACAAAAATATTGTTTACCTTTGAACAGCAGTTAATGCATAAAGTACAAGCATGATAAGCACTGACATATACATACAATATATGTATACACAGCAGCCTCTTGGCTTTTACTCCACAACTAAAA